>JAMKCH010003637.1:0-36834 GCA_023653785.1 Ophioderma brevispina | reverse complement strand
TGACATAATTGATCTATCAGCCAGCACTCTCTTATATACTTACTTCGTAAGCCCAAAAAACTTAACATTTTTGACACACATTCACACAAACACACACACATACCCCCTCAAACACACCACAACGGATTGGCTAAGTGGTCCTGCCAGCCAATATACAAAAACAACTGGACGCGATGATTTTATATTGTCCTAAATATTGTTTATGCAACTTTTTTTTTTTAAAGTTCCACTGACTGATCATGACCACATTTTAGGAATTGTAAATGAAATCCCCAAGACCTGTAGCCATATACGCATTAACTCTAAACCTAACCCTTACCCTAGCTAGCTATCTCATTCATTAACCACATAAGCCTTCTATGAAGGGTGTGTCATGCATACCAACTGTACATTTTTTTACAATAAGGACAAAATATTTATTATTTCCTACTTTCATTTAAAAATTGCACTAAATGTATTTGGCTGGTAGGTAATAAATCAGAAATTTCTGTCCATTATCATATATTTTATTAAGATGCAAACTCCGTCAAAGGCTGCTTTGTGAGTTTTGTTTTTCGTTTTTTTTGAAAAATTCTAGTTTTAGATTCATTATCTGAATGGATTTGTCCCATCGTCTCTAGAAGAACAGATAGTCTCCCTAATTCCCAAAGTTACAGATGAATCCGATTTTCCGTTTTTTCATGCAGTAAACATTGAAGGCACAGTAATAAAAGCTCCATAGAGGATATGTGTATACAAAATTCCAGTTTTGGAATTTTAAGAATAAGTTGTGATATTCTATATGAGACTTCGATTGAGCTTATTTACAACAATGTTCACACATACAATGATTGTATATAACCAGCATTATGCAAAAAAAAACATGATTGTTTGAAAATGTGAGTGCTCCGCCATCAGGACATCTCTGGAGTCGCATTTGCAAACACTTTTGTTTTCTGTTAAAAAATCCGGGGAAATCATGATTTTTTTTCGTTCAAATCATGATATCAGGAGAAACTGTCAATATCCTTAGTTTTGATCTCGACACACTACTTTTGTTTTACTTTGTTTTAATCAAGTCCCAGAATGATTTTTAGACCATTTAGTCACTCATGGGACCCACCTTAAGGTGCTGACAGGAGGACACTGTACTAAATTCCATCTTGTTTTTTTTTGGACTCCTGAAAATTCATTCTTGTTACACTCCAACTTATTAGTAATTGTTGACTTCATTCAAAGGAAGCATTCTATTTCCTCTATTCACAACATTCATATATTTTTCTTAAGGTTTTTTGTTAAAATGTCGAAATTTCAATGTTCTCTTATTTGGGGGAGATCAAGCAGGTCACACAGCTTTAAAGTTGTTCAAGACATTTAAATTCGATGAATTTAACGCAAGGAAATATTTAAACACAAGAGGAATTTTTTTTTTTCATATCAGATAGGATAGTAACAACAACTACAACTGAACAGCAACACAACAACAATGGTACATGCATTAGCATGTCATACTTAGCTTTAATTTTTTGTTGTGTAATTCTATTCCAAATGAAGTACAACGAATTTTTTTTCCACATGATAAAATTATGAAAAGCAATGCAATTTTGCTTATGTGCTATACCGACTGTCCCAAAAAAACTATACAATAAAGATTAATTATTATTGGCCAAAAATTTCTCAAGTGGATTTTTACTGATTCTTTTTAGGAGTGTTTCAGCTTCATGAGATTTTTAGTTGGTGTAATTTGGGGGTCTGGTTCAGGAGTTATGGCTAATTATCTGAGACAGTTCAAAAACCTGTTGGACCAGTTTCGGCTATCCTGATATCAACAAAGTTGCCATTGAAATCACCTTCAAGACATTCTTTATTAAAAACTAACTAAAAAGTAGGTATAAAGTGCTGTTTCTTGTGATATAACATAATTTATAACTTTTAATGTCGCAATTGCTAATAAATACATGTAGCATTGGGAAATTTAATTCCAAACAGTCTTGTTGTCTCAGCTTTACTCCAGGTTTCAGCAGAAGGTAAGAACCATAAAAACACCCTTGTTGAAAGTAAACTGTGACCTTTGAACACCAACCATCCTTTCCTTTATTGCTCTATGTTGAACACTGATTTCTTCATCATATTCCTCCCTGGCATCTTGGAGGCAGTGGGGAATAGGGGAAGAGTAAATTGTCCCTCAACATTAGAGCGTTGTCCGCACATTTGTCCCTCAACAGACCTGTAGGCTGTTACATTAGTTTCACCAGTCAAATTCCCAAATTTCAATGAATTTCATGATACTTGTCCCCCTGAGAGTGAGTCCCTCATTTCACCCATAACATAATAATTTCTGGTGCTTTCACTGAAAAATAATATATTGATTAGTTCAATGCATGATAATACATTCACCCTTTTTTTTTTTTTTTTTTTTAACAAAGTTGCCATTGAAATCACCTTCAAGACATTCTTTATTAAAAACTAACTAAAAAGTAGGTATAAAGTGCTGTTTCTTGTGATATAACATAATTTATAACTTTATAATGTCGCAATTGCTAATAAATACATGTAGCATTGGGAAATTTAATTCCAAACAGTCTTGTTGTCTCAGCTTTACTCCAGGTTTCAGCAGAAGGTAAGAACCATAAAAACACCCTTGTTGAAAGCAAACTGTGACCTTTGAACACCAACCATCCTTTCCTTTATTGTTCTATGTTGAACACTGATTTCTTCATCATATTCCTCCCTGGCATCTTGGAGGCAGTGGGGAATAGGGGAAGAGTAAATTGTCCCTCAACATTAGAGCATTGTCCGCACATTTGTCCCTCAACAGACCTGTAGGCTGTTACATTTAGCCCTGGAGCTAGCACACATTTGTAACACATCTAAAGTACAAAAGGTTTGAGTGATTAAATATGTTGACAGACTGACCGGAACCCCTGAAACGTGATTCTTAAGTGCCGCAAGTGGTGCCTTACGGAGAGGGGGCCAAAACAAAGTTTGTACAGGGGTCAAATTTGTAAATTGATCCAATCATGTTGAAAAGCACACCATGTTATGTGTCTAACCATAAGGATTCAGAAAAGGTATAGTTTGTAATATGTACAGCCTAACGTTTCAGAGTTATAGGCTAAAAACAGCAAAAATCAATAAGGGTCAATCAATTTCAGTTGTACAGGGGTCAAATTTTAAAGTTGCTCCGATTTGGATAAAAAATGGTGCAAATTATTGGTGGAGTTCATAGGATTAAAATAAGGAATAGTTTTGACTGTCTTAAATGCTTAGTTTCCGATGTAGGGGGCACAGAAGGTCAACGTCCATTGCATTCAATGGGGCTTGATCTTGTTACCCCCCTACTTTCTTAAGCAAGCATTTGAGACACTCAAAACTATTCCTTAATTTTATCCTTTTTTTTTTTTTTTTTTTTTCCCCTGAGAGTGAGTCCCTCATTTCACCCATAACATAATAATTTCTGGTGCTTTCACTGAAAAATAATATATTGATTAGTTCAATGCATGATAATACATTCACCCTTTTTTTTTTTTTTTTTTTTAACAAAGTTGCCATTGAAATCACCTTCAAGACATTCTTTATTAAAAACTAACTAAAAAGTAGGTATAAAGTGCTGTTTCTTGTGATATAACATAATTTATAACTTTATAATGTCGCAATTGCTAATAAATACATGTAGCATTGGGAAATTTAATTCCAAACAGTCTTGTTGTCTCAGCTTTACTCCAGGTTTCAGCAGAAGGTAAGAACCATAAAAACACCCTTGTTGAAAGCAAACTGTGACCTTTGAACACCAACCATCCTTTCCTTTATTGTTCTATGTTGAACACTGATTTCTTCATCATATTCCTCCCTGGCATCTTGGAGGCAGTGGGGAATAGGGGAAGAGTAAATTGTCCCTCAACATTAGAGCATTGTCCGCACATTTGTCCCTCAACAGACCTGTAGGCTGTTACATTTAGCCCTGGAGCTAGCACACATTTGTAACACATCTAAAGTACAAAAGGTTTGAGTGATTAAATATGTTGACAGACTGACCGGAACCCCTGAAACGTGATTCTTAAGTGCCGCAAGTGGTGCCTTACGGAGAGGGGGCCAAAACAAAGTTTGTACAGGGGTCAAATTTGTAAATTGATCCAATCATGTTGAAAAGCACACCATGTTATGTGTCTAACCATAAGGATTCAGAAAAGGTATAGTTTGTAATATGTACAGCCTAACGTTTCAGAGTTATAGGCTAAAAACAGCAAAAATCAATAAGGGTCAATCAATTTCAGTTGTACAGGGGTCAAATTTTAAAGTTGCTCCGATTTGGATAAAAAATGGTGCAAATTATTGGTGGAGTTCATAGGATTAAAATAAGGAATAGTTTTGACTGTCTTAAATGCTTAGTTTCCGATGTAGGGGGCACAGAAGGTCAACGTCCATTGCATTCAATGGGGCTTGATCTTGTTACCCCCCTACTTTCTTAAGCAAGCATTTGAGACACTCAAAACTATTCCTTAATTTTATCCTTTTTTTTTTTTTTTTTTTTTCCCCTGAGAGTGAGTCCCTCATTTCACCCATAACATAATAATTTCTGGTGCTTTCACTGAAAAATAATATATTGATTAGTTCAATGCATGATAATACATTCACCCTGATCTGTACAATATTCTTTTGTTTGAAAAGGGTTTAATCCCACAATGATGCTACACACCTTATACTTTTAGTTTCTTGAACCTTCAGGTGAAACTGGCCCAAGTGGTATTTTATCCTTTGTGTTCAACTGACAATATCTCTGCTTAGAGTCCATCAAATTGGATGGAATAAAAGCGAGGATTTAACTTGGGATCTTGTCTAACAAATAAAGTAAAAACATCTGGCAAAAATGCACAATTTATATTTTTCATAATTTTTAGTTTGATTGTATAGTTTTTATTGGGACAGTCTGTATAATAAACTTCTTTTATAGGCCCTAACTGGGAAACCAACTTAAACAATTATAATTTCAATTTAAAAAAAAATAAGGCAAACAAATAATTTTAGACTTTTTTATATAGTTAAAACACTCTCAGTCTTGACCCAATTCAAAAGATGTAAAGACTTGAAAAAGGCTAAAAATCAATTGAAATTTCCCTTTTCCCTGTTGTTATTAACTAAATAACTAGCTGTGCTACAAGATGTTTGAAAATGAAGAAAATGTAAAAATTATAGAATTATACTTTATCCAGTCTTAGGATGTGATTCTTCAAGGAGATAAAATATGTTAAAATAACTTATTTATGGACTATTTTCAACAGAAAATGAGAAAGCAACTAAATTTCAGTTGCTATTTAAATTTCAGTTGCTGTTCCTTATGGCTGACATACGAAATGGAATTCATTTACTTTTCATTTGAAAAATTAAGATAACACAATTTTAATCTAAGAAAAAAAATTAGTTCCACCTTAATTATTTTGAAATTGTGATTAATTTACTAGTAGAAGTCCCCCAATCAAATAATACAAAATGTAATAGGATTAAGCCAGAATGCAATTTACTGGCAGGGACTGGCTATGCCATCTTCATTAGTTGATACATGAAACTGTATAGCTCTCTGGTGGTTATTAATATCCCTCGCATTCCAACGGTATATGGTCATGCCTCTGACGTACCACGTACATAGATTGTAATTATCAACCAGTATTTTGTACATATCTCAAAGCTACTGCATAAAGTATACAATGCATCTTATTTTAACACAAGGAAATGCAGTAAGATCTATCCCTGGCAGTACTACATGTACATATTCATTTTTGAGGCAATCAGAATTCTATATTGAGAGAACTGATAAACATTATGATCTTATGTAAGCTTGGATTTTCTTCTAGGAATCCCTGAATTTCCAGCAAGCGTTGCCAGTGCCAGGAAAATATCTAGGATGGGGAATGGAGCGGGGTGGGGGATTCCTAGGTGGGGATTCCTAGGTGGGGATTCCTATCCTAACTTGGGGCCAAATTTTGTGATCTGCACAAAAATGGGCAGCAAAGTAGCAATATTTTCCATATTTTGGATTATTTGTTTTTGCAGGAAGTGAAAAGGGCAAATACTTCATTCAGGGTGATAAGCTAAAGCCACTCTCAGCAATTTCTTTAAAGTAATTACAAATTGCACCCACATTTTTCATTTTTTTTTTTTTGCACTGTTTTATTGGAAATTGTTAAAAAAACAATTGTAGTAAAAACCCTGTAAGTGGCTAACTGCATTGTTTACTAATAAAAATTGGGATCCAACTTTTTATTCAGGTCTACAAATAGTTGTAAATGGCATCTTCAAGGCTGCTTTACAATGCTTTAGTGTCTGTTTTTCACAAAGAACAGTATGGCTTTAAAGGTGCAACGAGAGATTTCACATATCAGGTGTCCCTTAAAAAATTGGAAGTACTGATTTTTGCTGTGATGTAAAGCTTTCCGTCAAAAATATCCCCATCTGAAAGGATTAAGCTGAGAAATGTTTCTTTGGCACAAAAATTGTGAAATTTCTATTTTCGTATAGGAGCAAATACAAAATTCAGCCTATGTTTTATATTGAAATATAAGCAAATCAAAATCACCATTTGTCTCTCTTTTAAGACATTTCTGTAGCCTAATACAAGGTAAGAAATCTTTTGAGTGTCTAATCTATATGAAATTACTATTATGACACAATATTTGGGTGCCTCAAAATCTCTCGTTGCACCTTTAAGTAACACTATCAGTGATCCACCCAAGAGTCAAAATATTTGAAATTTGCAGGAGTAGCTTAAAACTGAAGGATAAATCTGTAGAATTCTCATAAGATATTTTTTCCAACTGAAAAATTGACAGAAAAGAAGACAGCATGCAGCAGTTTTCAAAGATATGAATCTCCATTTTGTAAATTCAAGGCTGCCATATCATGTACTGTAATTTTTTTTTTCACATTTTCCACACATCCGATAAAATGATGATACAACAAACACAAACTATCATTAGAAGTTTCTCCAAACTAAACCAAGACCTCAATAAATCCACTTATTTATGACAGGTCTTAGGATTAAGATTGTAGACACCTACTTCCTGGTTCATATTGTTCTGTTGCTTATAAGGAGTGTTGCCAGAAATGCTTGTCTAATCTGACAGCAATGGTGTTGCCAATTTGTTTTTATTGGCAAATAGATCACTAATAAGTATGCCCCACTCTCAAAAATAATTAATCTCCATGGCATTTTGTACTGGCTTTCATTCAAGTTCATGATATCCTCCCCCAGTTTCAAATCTCCATTGATTCCTTGATCCAATGTCTGCAACAAAGGAGCCAATTGTTTCCGTGCCTTCATGGAGGTAGACACCTTCAAAATTGCATAACTTTCATAATGCCTCTAATTATGTTGGATTTTCTGGCAACTTTGCAAAAGCATCATCATAGCAGCAATATATATAGGTAAACCAGGAAATCACATGAAATAAAAAACAGGTTCTTCTATTCAGATATAACTTAATATTGATGTACCTCCAGTAGTAAATGAGGAGTCTGGTTTAAGGTAGTGGATTATGTTCGGCAAAAAGTTCAACTTCAAAGACTATTTGAAGCACGTCAAAAGATGAGCATGGGAATAAGGATACAGATGACTTGCATTTTTTAACTGTCATTTCAACCATTATGGAGAGAATCTGGAGAAAGTCATTATGTTTGGAAAAGCTGAGGGATAAAGGAACAGAGGTTGGCAAAGGCTCAGGTGGACAGATGACATTGTTTCTCTTACTAACATGTCAAAAACTACTCAAAAGCTCAACGTCGTCACAAATGGAGAGTCTTCATCAGAAAGGTCACAAATACTCAGACATGAGTAGAATGACGACGACAACCATCATCACAAGTGAGTAGTAATATATAAAGAAACTTTCTTGATGTTACATAATACTGAAAATCTTTATAAGTGTGGTCGACCACATTCATTTAACACACTCTGTCCAATGGTCAAATTTAGTATACATTTTTGCTTCTACTATTCTAACGGCATTAACTCTAAATTTGTAATTGAGTGTTTTAGTGCTATGCTTCCATAAGAAATTAGACCATGATGAGGTCGCCAACCTTTAAACAGGCCATATATTCAAGCTGTTTCAGCCTCAAAGGATTCCAATAAATCCACTGAGTACATTTGCTCATGAAGACTAAATAGAGCGTGAGACAGGTGCAAATTGGAAATTATTTAAGCTACTAATGATACACTAATTCTACAGCTACACACAGCATACATGAGGTTAAAAGCACAGCAATCATGGAATAGCAAATTTTTAAATGAAATTATTATGTTTTGTGCAAAAAGGAAGATAAAAGTTTCGTCATGTGCATACATACACTATGTGTGTCAACTCAATATGCACTTGTAAGTTGGTTATTTTTTTCTTTTAATTTTGCTTACACAAGCTATACACACAAAAACTCCACACTTACATTGTTGTGGTACTTAATGCTACCTACCCCAATTCTGAAATATTTTGTGTTACAAATGGATACCAACCCCAATTTTAAATTTTTAGGGGAAAAAGTTTTCTCTCTGCCTTTTTTCCCAAAAAAATCAGAATACAAGGAAAATTAGTCATATGTACTGATAGAAATGTCTATTTTTTTTGTCTGTTATGCCAATCCAATATTTTTGCAGGCCTAACCTTTCCTACTAAAATCTAATTAAACAAGGCGGTTCTCGAACCACAAAGGTCCCCGCCCGTCGCGATAGTAAATGGAGGGAAACATAATTTTAAGATCACAGGGAGAATTGTGATGGAAATTAGTGGTTCTCAAACCACTGAGGCTGCTGCCATAGCAGTTGCAATTTGACGGTATCAAATGTAGACTTCATTGACCATACAACTATTTGTAGTTATTTGACCTTAGATGACCCTAATTGACCTTGAAATGACCTTCACAATTTTCGGTTTAGAAATATTGACCATATCCACAAAGTTTCATGACCTACCACATGTTGAGTTAGTTGACCTTGAATAACCCCACGACCTTGAAATGACCTACAAATTTTTCGGCAATGAATGCTTACTACACCCATCAGTTTTCATGACCATACTACCATGTGTATGGATTTGACCTTGAATGACCCCTGCGTGACCTTGAAACGACCTTCAAATTTTTTGGCACTGAATGTTGACCACACCCACCAAGTTTCATCATCCTACCACATACTTAGTGATTTGTCCTTGGATGACCCTGCATGACCTTGGAAATGACCTTCAATTTTTTTGGCAGTGAATGCTAACTACACCCACCAAGTTTCATCATCCTACCACAATTGAAGGGCTATAGTTCCATTTGACCTTGAATGACCCCTGCGTGACCTTGAAACGACCTTCAAATTTTTCGGCACAGAATGTTGACCACACCCACCAAGTTTCATCATCCTACCACAATTGACAAGGGTTATAGCAATTTAATTCCATTTGACCTTGAATGACCCCTGCATGACCTTGAAATGACCTTCAGATTTTTTGGCACTGAATGTTGACCACACCCACCAAGTTTAATCATCCTGCCAAAATTGCCAAGGATTATAGCAATTTCATCCCATTTTTGACCAAATTTGACCCTATTTTTGACCATATTTGACCTTTGACCCATGCCACATGCCCCACCTCCGAACTCATCCACCGTCTACTTGGGTGACATCTATGGTGCGAAGATGGACACCCATACTTGCTTCTATCAAACGATTATAATCTTAAACAAGAGTTACTAAAAATATTTAAATTGACGTTGTTTGATTATCGCCATAAAAACATGTCATCAGTATTTTTCCCCTCATTTCTTTAGTTGACCATCAATAATTGACAATACCTTTTTATCCTTCTCTTTTTGTTTCTTTACTGGTTCGCCACGTCCCATGTTCTTTGCCCCTGATCTTGTTAAAACAATAATTGTCAATGTCCTCGTCCTGTATCGTCCTGTTCTGTATTGTCTTGTCATGTCTTGTCCCGTAGTAAAAATTATAATCATAATCATTGTATAAATTTAGGTGGGGTCATGCTCAAAAGTCCATCAGACTATTGGCCTCTCTGCTTTGATATAATGACATGTCAACATATGTATATTATTTTTCCCCCTCAAATATGTCGACTTTATGCTAAAATAACTGTAAATAATTGTATCATATGTAATGTATTGCTGAGAATGATAATGCTAACTAATAAAACTAATTCGAATTGAAATTGCATATCGCGTTTATAACAATATATAACCCTATTTTTGACCAATTTGACCCATTTTTGACCATATTTGACCTGTGAAAAATAAAAAAGACCCGGCTCTCCCCGCCTCTATGCTACGTGTGTCGCAAGAGCTTTAATCGTACACGACTCCCTTTACATTCCAGCCAAAGCCTACTTGAGATGCATCAATGTTGCGAAGATGGACAACCACACTTGCGTGGACACAAAAAACACGACGCAGGGCATTTCTAAAGTCCCCCTTGCCAACTAAGTTGGCGGGGGGGCCAATTAAAGCTACATGGCCTGATTGCTAGGACACCTATTTACCAAAGTGTCAAACATGGTGAACCATTGACATTAAACCACTATTTTTATCATTTACCCTGTGAATCTTAGGGTAAAAGATGTTTGAGTTGTTGATTTGGATTGTATGAGCGAACAAGTGATGCATTTTGGTCTACCAATATTAATTTACACTATGGGCTAACAAAATTGTTTCAGTTTGGTACATCAAAGGTCTGAAATATCAGTGTGAAATGACAGTTGGACATAGGGGGTGAAGGTCATGTAATCAAGATTGAAAACGTGATATTAAATCAGGTCCCATTACCTGATATTAAACTATAAAATAGAGAATAGGCCAAAAAGTGGGTGAAAAGCAGAAAACACGTTGCGGTGGAACACACAGCAAAACGGGTGTATGTGAACTAGCAGCAGCTGGACAAATTGCCATGACGTGAGCAGGAAAAAATTTTGCATAAAAAAGTCGGATTTTTATCACGACATGGCATCTCACTGCATGCCATGGTTTAAACAACAGCGAAAAAACCCTTACCACTGTCAGACGAACATCATAGGCTATCATTTGGATACAAATAAAAAGACGAATAGAATGGAAAATTGTTACACAATGGACGCACATGTAAGCAGTGATTTCATTACCATGGCAACAAGATGGGTTCGTTACTTGGTTGCCATGGAGATAAGAGAAATACTTAAATGCCTAGCTAGCCAGCACTTGAGAGATTTTTCTGATTGCATTTTAATATTCTATGGTTTATGCTTTGTGGATATGTGGTTCAGTAAGTGGGGTCAGAAATGTTGATTTCTGGGAAATCTGCGGAAGAAATTTATGATTAGAATTTAACCTAAGATTTTTTTGGTCATTAATTATTTGTTACCGGATCTGACCCACACACCAAATATCGACAGTATTGAAATTGAGATGCAGGCAAAAATAAGATGAATACCAAACAATAGCAAATATAATAATATGATTATTATAACACACTACTCCTTTTAAAGGTGGGTGACCTGATCGACAACCTTATCTCTTAACTGCTCAGGAGAGCTGTAGGAGCTCCGGAGCTATAGCTCTCCTCAGAAATGAAGGTCTGCTTTACTCCAATCGAAATTGATGAAAAAGATGTTTCCTTTTGATGTTATAAACAAATGCATCTCCAAATGTGATGGACCACATTAATTAGCACTATGGGCCAATTTAATATGCATGCTTCTGATGTTTTTTTTGGATATGCTTCCATGTGAGGGGAAAACACATGAAAAATCAGACCATGGTCGGGTCACCCACCTTTAAAGGCCTTTAACTTTCCAATTAAGTATGCTACAGTCAAAGGAATTTCGACCTTTAAAAGCTTAGATTGTACAACATGACTAATAACTACCGTATTGTCTGTAATAAGCATCATGGTGAGCTTATCTTGAAAAATCTGAACAAGGTGAAAAAAATCGTAACATTTTAATAACACACACACATACAAACACACACACACATACAATCACACACACATACACACACACACAACAGATTGCAAAGTGGTCCTGCCATCTATGCTGGCTGCCCACAAAAAAATATTGACCAATGCGAGAAAACAGACGACGAGAGACAAGAAACCTAATTATTTTTTAAGTGGCCTTATATAAATTTAAAATACAAATTACAAATGAACCAAGTACTTATTTCTATTTATTTGATCAGTTGACAAAATACTATGAACTCATGCATGAGAACCAGCTGTTACTGTAGTATGCATAAAAATTCTGCTCAATTCCAAATAATTTAACTTGAAAATTAATAATATTAACCTCAATACAGGTAGTTCAGTATATACATGTAGACAAGCATATTAGGCATATACGAACCAGAAACTGTGCACCATATTCTTTCTAATTAATGACCATGCCCTTATTAGCACCCACCAATCAAATTTTATACAAACCAAATTATCAATCATGATTTCACTGATTTCTGTAAAAAAGTATACTCTTTGATGTGCATCATGGTTCATGTCATTTGATACTTGCTATATGTACCTAATATGGAACAAATCTGGTTTATTATTGATAGCAAAAAGGGAAAAAAAAACAAAGGTGATGGACTTGTGTACACAGGAATGGAGTGCCCATCCATCCATATCTTTTGAAGCGATTGGGCCATAAGGGCCTTGGTCCAATTGCTAATAGCCTCATCCCCAGAATCCCAGGTCAAAATTTTGGTATCTGAAGAAAGCTACTATTTTTCTCATTTACCCTGTTAAATCTTAGGGCTAAAGGATGTTTGGTTTAAAGGTGCGTGTTCCGATCCGATTTACCCGAAAGTAGTATCGATTTTCATATCAGATGAAAGGCCATATTTTTCTCATTGTCGTCCTGAAATTTGAGCCCTCAAATCCATTTCATTCCCAAGATATAAACAAAAAAATGCCATTTTAGTGGTTAACCATCAATATTAGCACAGTATTGAATAGGGCTTTGCAACATGCATTATTGCATCTACCATCAAAACTGCAAGGTTGTTTCCCACGGTACTTGATGGGGAGTATGTGCAAGTGCCAGGCTCTCATATCAAGTAGAGAACACAATACACATTAATCGGAACAAGCACCTTTAAAAGTTATGAGTGAAAATGTGCCCCATTTGGTCGACTAATATTAATTTTACACAGTACTCGGCGGGGCTTATAAAACTATGTACACCTTTATTTTATTTGCAATGTTATTAGACCTAACAATACTTTTAGAGGAAAAAACACAACAACAACAACAAAGCTGATAAGTATTTCATCAGTCCTGTTATCTTATTCTGATCCTGTCTATTTCTAGCTCTATGACCATATCATATACAAAATCACTTCAGGCAATGCTAACTTAATACACCTTAACATAAATGTACACAAGCACTGAGCACACTACATAGTTATGGCAATTCAAACTTAATCACCGCAGTGCTGGGATCCTACCGTGTATAATAAAGCTATTGTTATTTTTCATACCTGACCTTGAAGCGTGTTGCTAATTGCAAGATGGAAAGGTGTACAATTGTGTGCATACCTGTATGCTATTTGTGTATTGTTAGAAATTATTTTTGCTCACTCCTTTATTCACATTTCTGAATCAAATGCCTGTGTAAATTTATAGGGTTTTGATATGTATTTGATCAAGTAAAATTAATTTACCCATAATTTCAATAATTTAAGTATATATTTCTGTTATGTCAAATTGCCAATACAGAATTTTCTGTTCTACCTTGGAAGATTTAAACAAATAAACCCTTAAAATTTCATGTGAATTTCATGTGCTGTGAAAAATATTATTATTTTTAGCAAACCTGTGTGCTCCAGGTGTCCTTAAGCTAACTGTGAATAACCTTAACAAAGGTAATGTTCAGGGCTCTCAATGAATGGTATTTTCAGATTATTTTTAATAAAGTACTATCAGTTTAATTTGTCAGTCTACAAGACTAGGATTTTTACCAAGAAAAAAACGTACATCAGGATTTTCAAATGTGAATTTTTCAATTTGCAGTTGTTTTCCAGTACTGGAAAGTCTATTATATCCCAAGAGTTCAGGTTATATTGAAAGCTGGTTGTTAGTGGGCAAGCAACTAATTTAACCATTTACGGTAAATGTGACAAGATCAAAAAAATAATGAACTCTTTTGAAGGTGCTATTTGACAAGTTTAAATACCTTTTATGCCTTGGTGGTATGTTTGGTGATGTTTCAATGGTTAAATGTCAGGAGAGGAAACAGTGGTCTACGCGGCAACCTTATTTTCGATATTCTCAACTTCATCCTTCGGAGTGTATTTTATAAAATTCCACTTAAAAATCTTCATTGCTATACCTCAGTTTCATATACAAAAAATACTGCAAGTTCACACTTGCAAGATTCCATGCGTGGGAAAGCAAATATGCAACTGAGCTCCTTAATATGTGCAAATAGTGATGACAACAATGAGGGGTATATTGTGATAACTACCAAATACAAGTTTGTCAAAATTTGGACATTGGCATCTGGTAGAAGTTCACCCTTTTAGTAATGAGCCAATCAGAGGCACTAATAGGCAATGAGCTTTTAATATGTGCAAATAATTGATGACAGTGCCCACCACATCCACATACAAAGTTTGGTCAAATTGGAATTTGGATCTAGGAGAAGTCACCTTTTTAGTAAAAAAACCAGAACCGAACCAAGTTAGGAGACTGGGGTCAAAGGTCACATAGATGGCATAGAGGGCAATGTGTGCAACAGGACCAATGACGTAAATATCAACCCGACCCGAGATTCTCCCGAACAGAGAACCAAAATCGAGGTGCCCAAAAGTATTATAACGTGCATACGCACTTCATTATCATAGTTGGGCACCACCATATTTGTTTACGTATCGCACGTATTTGGCAAATCCTTAATGCATATTTATGAGACACGCGGTAGTTCGTTGTCACACTTAGAGAGTGAAAACAACAATAACAAACTGCTGTACTGCTATCACTCGGACTCAAAATCTCTTTTCTAAGCAAAATTACCGGGGTCTTCGGGAGACTTTTTGTGCAGTAGGGATGCAGGATTCTTTTAGAAGCATAGTTTATTCAATCGATGGGTTTTCGCATAATTATTGCAGAAAATCGCCGATTGACAATGGAACACTGGGGAAATGCAACACTGCTAAAATATCGCGTGACGCACAGATTTGTATATGCGGGGTGCTTGCGCCTAAACAGTGACGACACGCGCGTGCTCAAGCAGCAACAACAACGGCGCGCTGTATGTGAGAAAAAACGGTACGGGTGGCGATATTCCATAGTACACCGATTCCCCTCTGGTTAATATTCCCGCTCTATGGCACAGAACCTATTAGCCTTGAGTCCGTAGTTCCTGTGACCACGTCGGAGTTAATATGGCAGAGCATGAAAGAATAACAGCAAACCGTCAACCTAAACCCACAATGGAAAACACGCAGACAGACAGACAGAGACACTGACAGGAACACGGAAGGAATATGTTGTTGCAAAATCCCCATGGGTTTTGACCAGGGATAAAATATGTGTTTTAAAATTGAGATGCATATTTCTATTCCTGTTAAAGGACATGAGGAGATTTCCAGAAAGAAGCGCCCCCAATTTTGTCGAACCCCGGTCTTTTGCAGATTTGGATGCTTACCATGTCTTAGATCACACCTGAAGTGAATTAGCCAATACGCCGCCGCCTTTATGTAGTAAGATGATGATGTAGTACTTTCTGTCGTGCCCTACAGAACGTCAACGCATGCTTTTATGGTGACGATTGCGATAGCAGGTAAGTTCAAATTCAAAACAAGGTTGCGGTTTTCTTGTGTACTTGTGTGTTCAATAAAACAAAACAACCTTTGAAATGTTCTTGGTAGGTGGTCTAGACGGATCCACTGAAATGAAGAGAAAGTTTGTATCTAAAAAATCTCCTCCTGTCCTTTAAGGTTAAAAGGTGCAACAAGACATTTAAACACAGGTATCCCTAAAAAAATGTAAAAACTATGATTTTGTACTGGTGTAACGATTTCTATAAAAATATCCCATCTGAAAATGAGTTAAAGCAAGAACTGTACAAAATGTGAAATTCTAATTTAGTATAGGAGCAAATACAAAATTCCGCCTATGTTTTTATTGAACAGAAGGCATACAAATCACTTTTGTTTTATTTTCAGTTATTTCTTAGCCAAATAATAGGTAGGGATCTATGTGGTCTAATCTATATGAAACGCTACATATTACAGAAATATGGATGCATTGCAATCTCTCATTGTTACCTTTAATGGATCCATACAAATTCGTATCTAAAAGATTATATATTTGTTAAAAATCATCCATTTTGTAATACTTCACAAAAAAGATCATACATCAATGAACGTTTAAGTAAATATTGATTTCATTCTGATTAGAAAACATTCATCATTTCACTTCCAACAATCGCCCACCACAACTACACATACATAAATGATCGGTGGTTGGGAAAAATGTATCCAGGGTACACACTCATACCAGACACCATCGGGTTAATATGTGTTGAAAACAATTATCTATAGGTCAGTGAACTGTGTCTTTGAGAATGGTGTTACCGATGGTGCACGATGATGAATGACTATTGATTTGTTGTGACAGCTACAGATCGGTCCCTGTTGATGAGGAGCAGGAAACAAATAAAATGACACGTTAGAATATTATATTTGTTGTCAGTTATTTTTCAAGGTTTACCATTTTTGTGATTATATTGGAATGTGGGTCTAAAGGCTGACTCCGAGATTTTACCGACGAGGGCACACTCATTTTTCAAACAAATCATGGTGTTTGCATATACATATATGCTTGTCCATCTACTAATCACTGGGTGAAAGAAACTCAAGCTTCAAATCGAAGGCATTCTATATAAAAATCACACCTTTGTTATAAATTCCGGATCTGGAATTTTTGTTATACACGGTATCCTATGGGATTGGTATACTGTGAATAAAGGTTATCTGCATGAAAACGGAAAATCCAATTCATCTCATACTTTGAGATTGAGAATCTTAGGTGACTATCTATAGTTTTAGATGATATTTTAATTACTACACAAAAAAATTATATTTTGAATCTCCAGTCACCTTTAATTTATATTGATAAATTAAAATTCAATACCGTGAAGCACTGTCATTAGACGAAATACCAGAATTCATATTACTCCACCATAGAACCAACTACAAAACCCTAACCCTTAGTACTAAGGAAAATTATTGAAGATTCTGGGCCCGTATCTTCAAACGATGTTTAACGCTAATCACTGTTAAATCGCAATTTAAACAGCGCTAAAATAAACGGAATTATCAAGCATAGTTAACTTTAAACGCTGTTTAAATTTTAGCGAACATGTTAACATGGCCTAAAACGTTGTTAACTTAGACTTGGTCCGCGGGGCAGTTTCGGGTTTAACTTCACGTTTTAGATCAATGCCTGATATTTCAGTCTAGGTGATACTGCGGTTAGACAGGTGACTCCTTTATTCTCTTATCGTCTTTCCGAATCATCGGAATCATCTCTTCTGTCCATTTTCCTTGCTTCCTATTTCATGCTCGATTTATTGTTATAGGATTGAATGATGTTTCAAGTGGGCACACGACATAAAATCCGTTTTAAATAGGGCGGGCTTTGTCTCATCAGTCAAAAATTTCTAAAGCTCATTGCGTAACGTGACATTCTTGGAATTTACCCGTGGACTTCATGCGTTGCATTTACACTACGGAAGGCATTGTCTGGACATATAAATATTGTTTCAAGCACCGTAATGAATATAGGCGAAGATAAGTCACAGTTCGGTGGCTGATATTTACGGCGTTGAAATTTACAGTGGTTAGCTAAACGACCTCTTAAAATATTTAACATGCGGTTTTTTAAACAGGCGTTTAGCTAACTACAGTTTAGCCTAACCACCGTTTATTTTAAACATAGTTTGAGAATACGGCCCTATGTTTTAAAGTGACAAAAGACATAATCAAGGGTTAGGGGGGAGGCGTGGCCGGATTCACCTCACATCACAGCACACACTCTGTGTGAGGATTTATTGGAGCCAAAAAAGATATTGGACCGGATGCCCTTCCTGACGTCAATGTGTTGGATGGCCCCATTAGCTCTCCAGAGCCGAAATCCTTGTAGGTAGATCTTCTTTTTCGATCTACCAGGGGTAACCAGCGCGGGGGGGGGGGGGGGGGGGCGGTGTTACCCTCCTCATCGGATTTCATTAGAGACCCAATGGGTGACGGTTAGCCGCCGTACAAACCCGGCCATGGGAAAAGGTAGTCCTGGTTACAGGATACCAGTGCAGGCCCTCAAAGGATACCTGACCTGACCGTTAAAGTGCTTAAAATGGCAAATATTCACAATACAGTGAATTTTCGTGCTTTTCACGCACTTCTGAGCAAAAGCCGAAATAAGAAAACATGCTAAACTGTATTTTGTGGTAAGTCTATGGAGGATCCCGAAAAAAGTGAATTTAAAAAAACAAGGAAAAAAATTCTAAAAATAGATGAAGCATGGAAAATTACAACATGAAAATTATCCCTTTTCCAGTGATGTTTGATCATTTATATTAGTCTTTAGCATGTATACCAGTAACTAAAAATACATGCAATTGACAACCAGATTGGCTAGGTCGTGTTTGAATTCCATAAGTGCTTATTGCATATACGCAAGGAGGTTTTTATATGAAATTAGAACTAAAAAATTAAATTTCTAAAGATGAAAAAAATTCTGGAAAACAGCATATGCCAATAACAAGTGTCAGGTAAGAATCACAAAATGACCAAGCTAGACGTTATGGATTGAAAGAGGTTGCCAAAATATCTACGCATGTCTGGGATATGCACTGATTCAGCACAAATAGAATATTGAACTTAAAGGTGCACTTCGTGGATTCAGCACCGTCTGTTTTATAATTGTTCACTAGATATCCTTGAGAAAAGCTATTCACAAAATTTGAGTGATTCCGATCTTGCGATGTGTGTTTTGACCAATTGCTTTTTCCCACGGTCCCATAGGCCAATGTGCTGTAAATTTCGCTGTTAAGGACAGAAATACAAAATTGTGACTTTCTGCAGATAGTAAGATTAGTACACGTGGAAATGAAGGATAACGGTTCAGAGGATATTAAAAATCAAACTTGTTTGAGGTAAAATCGGGGGAGGAGGTGGGGATCACGAAGTGCCCCGTAATATTTTTTTTTTTTGTAGCTGAGTGAATCATTTTGGAAAGCTTTAGATCCCCAATCCTACAAAAATGGAGTATATTCACTTATTTCGTATGATGTTAAATACTATTTTTTAATAAAAAAATTGAAAGGGACTCCTGTGGTGGGTTCTCAGGTTTCGTGGTTCACGGTACAGAGGGATACAATGTAAATTTCTTCAAACAAGGATCTTAAGAGAACAATCTAGTGGTAAATAAAAAACATTGCTCCAAACACACCAATATCCACACCACATTGCAAAATTGACACAAACACACCCAACACCTATGCCAAAACACCACTCCATCATGTGGGGGCACACACATGCACGCACGCACATACACAAAACCATACACCCACCAACATACACAAATAAACACCAATACACTGGAAGTTCGATATCCAATTTCTTTTAACACAAATGGGTAAAACACATTTAATTTCTTAAATAACCAATAGGCAATCTCGTTACTATACCATGTTAATTTACACACTGTCAAATGTGAAATGTTGTGAATTACTAGTATGGACTAGTTTTTTCACTGCATATACCAAATTTCTGTGTGTTTGCATTTACATAATTGAATCTTGCTGTTGCAATCGAAGGTATTTACAACACTACTCACATCCACCACTAAATAATTAATTAGCCAATTTCATAAACATTTATATGAGAGCGGAAAAGTGGACAAAAATCCTGCATTGAATATTTGTCAGTGCATATTGAGTGGGTCATGTTAATGAACATACCTAATGCTTAGAACGGTTACGCATGACGTCAGATTGATTAATTTATTGGCACCAGAATTTTTCTTGTAAAATGTCTGATTTACTTACATTTTTATAATTAAGTAATTGAGGATTCATGGAATCGGGTGAATGGAGGAAGGAGTAGGGCGTTTGCTGCAAAGTGAGGTGACTCCGCACCCCTTTGACGGGGAAAAACCGGATTTAAACTTTGGTTTAGTAGTTTAGTAGTAACTCTGTATATTTTAGTTTCTTTGCATTTGCAAATCAATGCTCTCTACATCGTTTGAGCATACGCATATGGCACCCCTCCTGCGGGCTTGGCCATTTTCGTCGTCAGACCGAGAGCATGTGCATTGATTTTTTTGGCCAATGCCTCTAGCTTAAAATCTTCAGCTAACCTCCAATAAAAAAAATCCCATCTTTAATACAGCTTACTTCGTATCTACCAATAATATCTCGTTACTCCCGTAAATCGTGAGCGTCTCTCGCATGTTAAGTGGCTCGTCAGGCTTGCTCGTCAATCGCAGCACGTGATGACTAGATCCACCCCCGCTCTTGCATATTACGGGAAAGAGTGTCTAATAAAGGCCTAGCTGGGTTTACTCGCACTACTAGCCTGGGAAAGGAAGAACCGGATTGTAGCAGGAATGATTGCTTCCTTTTTTCATTTTTCCCCTCCTTCGATAGTTTGCTGATTGAAAAACAGGGGAGGGAGTATCACAACTAACACATGTGTACCAGTACATCACTTCAAATGGGCTATTCCAATTGAAACCCCTACTCCCTCTGTGAATGATTTTAGCTAAATCTTTTACGAGGGTGCATTGTCTGCAAATATAATTACCCAAATGGCTTTTCCATTTGAAAATAATCCACCTCCCTTTTAGGAAACTTTTAACCTCTGTCTTACACACATTTCATTGAGTTACTTCAAACTTAATTCGCTTTACGACATTCAGGTCCAAGATAAATTTCATCAAGCCTTTTCAATTTCTTTACTTTTGAGTGAAACGATCATTTTTTGGAGGCTAATCTTTCCTTTAAGAGCAAAGGCAAAGTTTCTATGTACCCAACGTTCTTACAAGTAACATTGTTTTAGGGTTAGGGTAATTATTTAAGGTGTGTGTCCGATCGTCTTTTGACCCCCCCCAATTTACCGGAATAGTATGGATTTTGATATCAGATGAAAGGACGTATTTTCTCATTCTCGTGCCTGAAATTTGAAGTCCTGCAATTCATTCCCAAGATATAAACAAAAAAATGCCGTTTTAATGATTAACCATCAATATTACCAGTATGAATAGGGCTTTGCAATATGCCTTACTGCTTCTACCATAAAAAACCGCAAGTGTGTTTTCCCACGGTCCTTGAATGGGGTGTATGGCAATGTTAAGCTCTCATTCAAGTGAGACACATAAGACTAATTGGAACAACACCTTTAATGTAAACCATACATAATTTGTTTTCTGTAAAGGGGTACATATGGAATCTTTTTTTTTCATTTCTCCCAAAGCACAACTTTGATTTTCATATGGAGGAGTTCAGAGGCAAACATCACTTGTCAGTATTTGTGTCATGATTCATAAATACATTCTGAAACAGCCACTTTCCTAAAACTTGAATGTTCATTGTATTCCCAGAACACCTGACCAGTTTTCTATATGATTATAAACACATCAACTTATCCTTTTAAGTAGCAGAAAAAAATGGTTTTTTCTTTTGGAAAGTGGGTATAGACCTATGGAAATCATACATTGATCATGTATTGGTCTACATATCAGATGGAAGGCATGTATAATGCCGTTAGGCATTTATACTCACATCAAATTTGGCCGATTTCTTTTCTTTCTCTTTAATGTTGAAATTTTCTTGTGTGTTTTTAGGAAGCACTTTGATGATGTCATCTTCGTCTAAATCAGCTACACATTTATTAGGAGCAACTGGAAGTGGTTAAAACATTAGAATTGCAAGATTGTAAACATATCTCATATGATCAGCTGTCCTGTATCATGGGTACCCTGGTTTCTGTAATAACACACATGACATACCAAGGAGAGTTGTGGAAAGCGGTTAGGGGCTTGCCTGTTATGCAATTTTACAAACAATCCGGGTTCGAATCCCGGTGGTGTTTTCACTTGAGTGGATTTATTCGGGTGCTCAACTTTGATTTAATCTGTATACTAGCTATTGATTAAAACAGAATACCACTGTCCTCCATGATTCACTGGAATTGGGCAAATGCATCATGAAAGCATTCCGTCCTTCGGAGTGATTTATCCGTCGGTCCTGGAAGAAAGTCACAGCTGTACATGTACACTCGCAGTCAGTGTCGAATAAGAGTAGGGTGAAAACCCCTGACCTCCCAATCCGCCCCAGTCCCAAAAAGCGTGCCAATGTTAGGAGCTTCCGTATCATGGATACACGCGATTCCCTGATCAGCTCACCAGTTGAACAAATCCTGTACACCGCCACAAGCCATTACCATGACTTGTGGTACGCTAAGAAGCAGCAGCAGTTTTACGAAGTGTGGTCAAGGTGGAAAGAATGTCCCCATGGTTGTGAAAAAAATGTTAGAAATACTTCAGATATAGTGCAACATTTCTAGCCCCCTTTCCTGGTTAAATCAAGACTTAATCGTACACGCTCACCCAAACTCCACAATCAACCTCATTTGGTCCCATTCTGTGGGATCAACAGAAACCAAGTAGCAAGACAATTGGTCCCTGTCCCCCGATTTAACAAAGATCTAAGGGGGACCCAGGTTGTACACATGTCCAAGCTCATCTTTATGCTTTGAATCAAGGTTTATTTCACAGTTTTTAACGATCTTGAATAGCTAATTTTCACTAGTCATGGGTGTTGTATGAGAAAAATAATTTCTAAGGTAATCTTTGAATAATAATCAAAATTGTCTTTAAAAATGATCAGAAACTGGTCATCTTATCAGCACTTCTATTTTAATAATAATTTTTTATTAAACAATTAGTTGGCCTTTGGATAGTACCAATTTAATTTGTAATTTCCTGACCTTTTGGGGCCACAAAGGTCACAGGGAGGTCACCAAGGTCCACATGAGGTCACCAACTGTGGGACACTACCAACACCATTGTTCCATTGTCCTGGAAATTTGGATTCACATCTCCAAGTAATTTCGTAATTTTGACCCTTTTTGGGCCATGACCTCAAATGACATCTAGATGACCGTTGACCCCATTCATGAGAGGGAACACTAAAGGGCCTACCCAAGGACCATTACCTGCAAGTAGCATGAAAATGTGTGTGTATGTAATTTGTGACAATGAGAACAATGTTTAGGGTTAACATTTTGGTCAACATTTTTTACCACAGATAACACAACAGACACACACACACACACTAACAAAGCGACCCTATGTCTTGCAGATGACACAACAATGAAGTCTAGGATTACCGGAATTGGTTCCCATTAGCATCAGCTACTATTCGTGGTTATCATAGTGACTGTCTGGATTCAATCTGTTCGTGCACCAACAAGTACTATAGATATAACATTGTCATACTGTAAGATTAAAGTCTGACTTACCGGACATTGGCTCCCCATTCAGCAATCAGCTGCTATGCTGTTTATCATATGACTGGCTGGGTTTAATCTGTTCTTGGCACCAACAAGTACTAGAGATCTAACCATTGGATACTGTGAAGATTAAAGCCAAAAATACTTTTAAATTAACTATTAAAGGGGAGGCCCGATTTAAGGGATATGAAGGGTTCAGGTTGATAGTTGGCCTTCACTCCAAAACCTCATCTGTAAGTTTCGCGCCGATATTTTAATTCGTTGTTAGCGAGAGCTAAAAAACGTGATTTGTAAGCCATGTTTCCACTGACCATATTTCACTGCTCGCTCTAATAAAAGGGTGTCACTTGTGATTCTAGTAATTCTTGCTTGTGCGTATCTTCAAGAAAGGGTTATTCCCAAAATTCCAGTTGCCAAGCTTCCTTTGATATTATGAACACATATTATCCCAGGAGACACTGTCTGTACTTTTGTCCGTTTGGACAGAAATACAAAATTGACAATTTTCTTGATATATACAATTTAACAGCTATTTCTGCCACAGAATTATGCAAATTAGCTACTTAATTACATTTTGCCCTCAAATTCTAATCAGATCATAACTTATTGCCCTTCTACCATCCATTAAGTTCATAGCCATGAACAGACAACTAAAAATAAACAATTTGAACTTTCTAAGTAAAAAGCAATCATTGATAGTTATATTGACAAGTGGGATAGAGGAAAAATTACACGTCTGCAGTTCAGTTGGTAGAATGACCAATTATCATATATCAAAGGGATTAATGTCTTAAAGAACTTTATAATTAATAATTGTTCTTTTTTTAATTAATTTTTAACACAGAATTTTGTTAAAATGCTGAACACATAATTGAAGTGAATACACAATAACACACAAAAACAATAAAAATTAATAAGAATTTACTTTGTCATTCACTTAAGAAAAAGTATGATATTTGAAAGCAGGTGCCTGAAAACGCTAAATTAAATTCGAGGGTTTAGGGGCAAAAAGGCCCATCTGACAACAGCTGTCAGGGTTAGATTTGGTATGTATTTAATCAGGAAACACAAATGACAGATGGGGCAGCTTATTGACAGATGGGGTATTTTTGCACTAAACCCTCGCCTTGTGAGAAAACAGTCCAATGGTATTGATTTCACAACAGTAGTAACTAATATAACTCCCACAGTAAGATCATCCATGGCACGGAGAAGGCAGGTTTTATTGTGCATGCAATCAATTTCTGTGAATTTGCCAAAAAGATAACTAATGCCAACAAAAACAAAACCTATGTAAACAAACAAAATTTGAACATCAGGAAATCTTCAAGATGTCACATTTCAGAGAAATCAGAATTTAAAATGAATTATCCACCCATTATGAGCCACAATTGTATGGCTGTGATAAATATTGTATTACTCTGAAATTTTGTGATTTCAGGAGCGTTGACGTATGGGTTATTTATAGCTACAGAGAAACTGTAATAAAATATCTTCGCCGCCATGCTGAGGGAAAAACCCATGGATTTCAGATGACATAATATTGCTATTTATGATATTTTTGACAGACTGTTCACCCGGAGGAGTTTATTTGGAAATGAGGTCACAGGATCAAGTGTAGGCAACATTTATTCCTTATACTTATTTATATTCAATTTGCTCAGTTTCTTGTACCATAAACAATGGATCTTTTTGAATCGGTAAAAATTTTGCTTTTTATGTTAACTGTATGTTCCTAGTCTATTTTTTGCAGGTGGCCGAGTTTTAATTACGATTTAAATCACGATTTAAATTGAAAAATAATTATTTGATTTAAAAAATCGATTTAAAGGCTGTCTCAGAACTTTTTAATATATTTTGGTGTATCGTAAGTAAATATCATCTAGAACTAAAGATAGTCACCTACATGCTAATTCCACATTTATGATGATGGGATTTTTTGTTTTCATGCGAGTAACATTTTGTGCACAGTATAACAGTAGTGGTCTACATGGGTAAAAAGCGCCGCGCACACGCGACCACGGCCTTTTCTTATCCCGCGAACTTTCGACACGCAGTCTCTCATCTAGCCGATGACATTTTTCGCAAAATTCATTGTTATTCGTTCGCCACGCACTTTTGGTGGGAGATTCATAAGCCGACGTACGACTTTCATAACTTCCGTAGGCTTTGGACACGCGACACCCAACTTGTGAGAAACAACTTACAAGCGATAGACGTCTAAGGACGGACGAAAAATACCTTCCCAAAGCGCGATCTTCCCTGGTGGCCTGAGAGTCTTTTAGTTTTACTAATTCCTCAATGCAGTATCATTAATATGTGTTAACATTTTACGGCCCGCGGCCATTATTTCTCTTTCAGTCATATGAACAAGTGACAATTTGGGCCATTAAACACATTATCATTTTTGAAGTGCATGGCCGTAGCCAAAAAGGCCAACGTCGCTTTATCATGTTGAAAGGTCCGCTTGTCATGTAAAATATGTCGCGTGTTAGTGTAATGGTTTGTGCTTTTTTTAATACTGTTGGTCAAAATACTGGTCAACACGCAATACTTACCTTCTTCCTGTTTTATACTGTTTATGGAGGTTTGATGTGTCATTGTTCCAACCCCCCCCCCCCACCCTGTTGTCACAATCTGGAAGCGACGGTGCAAAATTTGGGTCACCGGCGAGCGCAGCGAGCCGAAAAAAAATTTTGGTACGCAAAAGTCCGCTTCTGTCAAATCCGCACCCCCCCACATAATTCCTGGCTACGGGTCCGGTTGAAAAAAGTGTCAAATCTAGTTGTATTTTTTAAATGATTTTAAAAAATAATTTGGACTTATTACACTATTTACCTCCTGTTTGTTTTTGTTTCTTTCTATGACTATAATCTTGGATGGTCCATTCAATACATGGGGTAAACTCACCTGATGAGAAAAGGTTTGTACAATCATCTTTAATCATGGCTTATTTGCTTATAAGCAATAATTTGATGTGGATTAAAAATACTGTGAATAGACCAAACAAAAATAGAGATTTTAGATTCGACTCTGTTTATGATTCATGTTTTATTACCACTTGTAATTACTCTTTGGTTCTGTGTAGGGATTGTTGGGAATCCCGCGACCGATAATATGATGCAAAATTCTTCGGGAAATCCTCCTCCGCTGCAATTTGTTGTCACCCATACCTCAATTGCGAGGGTTCGTGTTGGTCTTACTCGCATACTTCATTAACACCTATAACTTCATAGCATTTAAAATGACAGCAGAGTCTACCGGCCCAAGCAAATGCAATTAGCAACTCAAAATCAATCCGCGCACATGCATTGAAGATAGTTATTTACCGATTCTGCTAAACATTCCTGATATAAATAGCAATGTTTATTTCGACGTATTTTTCAGCGCTTATAATATGACGCACTGAATTTTGGAAAAACAAAACTTTAAATTGTCAAAACTACATCATGTTAGTCTAATTTTTTGAATTATGTTTTCCGTGCTTAGCACTTGTCTACAATCCGCCAGGTGCACATTTGCAAACTTGTTCGTTGCTCGTCCTTTACACAAGCCTTTTAAGGCTTAGGATCATTGTCGGACATTATTCAATTGTACCCAAAATAGTCTCCAAAGACTGCCAATGATTAATTATTCATGCCATGCACAACGTTTTTTAAGACGGCGATGCAAGAGGATTTCCGAAAACAGAGGTACTGGACGTCTAAACCGGTATGTTTCCGATAATGTTACATGTGCGATGTATAAGTTAAATGTTATCCCGGGATTTTATCGCAACTGGAATTCGAACTATTCTCCACATGTTTCAGCTGCAAATTGGAGTAAAATAATGCTAATTTATCAGACTCTAAAAAACAGAGCTTTGCCAACATCGGCAACCTCTCTAATGCATATTTTCCTGACCCATTGTAGGCAAATCCAACATGCGATGCCATAAATGATCGACTCCGATCTGCACACATAAAAGATCGACACGCGACACGTTGAGCTGGGGCTAAAAAGCGAACCGCGACACCCAAGTGGCTTAAAATAATCGGGCACACGGCGACAGCCGTGTTAATTTGGCAACTCATGTATACCCCTAACATTGCTATGGAATACCGTTTATAACAAAAATTGACAAAGTTGTAATTTTCTATATGAAGGACTTCGAATTGAGCTTAGTTATTTCAACCAATGATTAGTATATGGGACAAGCATTATGCACTATATGCAAAAACAGTTGTTTGAAAATGAGTGCACCCTCATCAGGAAGTCTCTTGAGTCGGCCTTTAAATCGATTTTATGATTTACATCACTAATTAAATCATATTTTTTAATTAAAAAAAAATCACCAACCCTGATTGTTGTTATCAGAATGGATTTATGGGATGATGGGTACGGATTGGGAAATATGAATGTATTTAGGCCAATCAAAATGGCTATGGAAGGGCCAGGTACTACTCCTGTTCAGCTTGAAGTATTAAGTAGCGACGCGGGCGTATACATTGAACCGACTTTCAGCGCTCGCGTAGGTAAAGCACATTGCTCCGCAACTGAACGGCAGCACTGGGTATGTGCCATCGCTACTTCATACTTCAGACGAGACAAAGTTAGCGCTCATTCAAGGGTCAAGGTCAAGAAAAAACAACTAACGACCAATGGTATTTTAGGTTCCGTAGACCGTTTTTGTATTTTAAATTTTTTTCCCTAAACTGATTTTCAACTTGCATTAGTTGGTGTTATATTTTCCAATATTACAAAAAAAAAAATTTTCCAAAGTGTGGCTTTTACCAACCCAAAAGTGTCTTTTGTTTTATTTTTAAATTTTTTGTCTTAGTTTTAGATTTGGTCGGTAAGAAGGTAAAGCAGGTTCTTTGATTATTCTGCCGTATGCTAACTTTTATTAAGTTAACCTCTGACTTCCAACTCTCCTTTCATAACACCTGTTGTTAATACTGATGGAAAATATATTAATCAAGAAGTTTGCATAAAATTTGAAAATCAAATCGAAATCTCAAGTAAAACACAAATGAATTTATTGATGAGGGAAATGTGAGTTAAAAGCTAAAACATAACTCTTTTGGGAATTTGATTACCAGAAACATGCGTCCGAATGTAACTTGACAGCATTTTTTCTGGACGGAGACAATGTCACACTTCATGAGCAATGACAAATATGCAAGTGCATATATTACTGTTTAAAACTTGAAAAGGTTATACAGACATCAGATAAGGGCTTTCTTAGGTCAGATTTGCAACATGAAAGACCTTTTGTACATTGTATGAGCGGCATGGATACAAAAGAGATTTCAGCTTTTCACAAGGTATGTTTCAGCCCATATTAAGTTCACTTTATTGCTACAAAATATAAGTGAACATGCCACCTCTAGCTTTACTTTTGCCTCTGATTTTATGTTGAATATTTCAACATCTGTGCTTTATTTGTCTGGCTATAGTCAAAATAAATGGTGAAGCATGTTTCTGTGAAGGGATAGGCAGAGATTTGCTAATCTGGAACATCAAAAAAAAAATCATAAAAATCCATTATTGTATGTGTTTTTGTTACTGGCATGGTTGTGCAAGCACAACCTCAAGTATTTGGCTTGAAATCCATATATTAAAATTTAAAGACAAAACTGTACATTTTATCAGATACTGGAATTTTTATGGTGGGTATAAAAATTACAACTTGAGATCAAACAAGTCTTTCCATGCAAATGTAGCGGATTCTTGAAGCATGATTCTGAAGCATGATATTGTGCACCATGACCTGTACAGTTTGACCGTAAAGCCATATTTAACAATTTATTATTATTATTATTATTATACATTTATTGATCATTGTTTATCTGTTCTGGTGTGTACCACAGTCAGCTGTTTAGTGTACATTTTACATTTTGAGTTTTGGTGGAAAGTGGAGACAGTATGACAAATTTCTCAAACAGTTCACTTTTTAAAGCTATTTAGTGATTTTTCCCTACATTTCAGTAAAATTACTGAATAGTTTCCTGGAATTGTGCACACATTTTTTTATCCTCGTGCAATATCACTGCTTATTTTAGTATTCATTATGACTACAAAAATCATGAAAACTAAAGGGGGATGGCCCAATTAAATTATAAACATTTTCATTTTGATTTGATGACTTTGACCCCAAAAAACCATTCGGCAAGTTTTGCACCGATACTTGAATCAGTTTTGATGTGATGTTGAAAGCTCTAAAACTTCATTTTGTAAACCCATAGAGAACTTTGTATTAAAAATTAATATTGGTTGACCAAAATTGCGCACATTTTCGCTCATAACAGTTAAACTAAACATTATTTTGCCCTAAGATTTCACAGGATGAATGGGGAAAAATAGATCCTTTCTTCAGACAGCAAAATATTGAGCACTTCCAATAAAATTCAGGGTTCTGGGAACGAGCTATTTGTGATCGGGGTGGCCATGGACTTTTGAGTGCATTGAGGTTTACTGTAGCATCAAATTCACTTCTGTTTTGCCATCTCCTTCCAGTACAGATTCCTATCTTGACAGCAGGTTTGCTTCTATCCAGCACTTTATTTTGCCCACGTCCAAATAAACCTACCTGACACGATCCATCTAATGCATTCTATTAATAGCACTTTCTGCATAATTCCTGTTTTTTGTTCTTAATATTTTATGCCCTTCTTGCCGGAAAAATTTTGAACAACAAGACAAATACTCATCCAGCTTTGAAGGCCAGCCAAGCCTTTCCTTAGCTGGGCACGGGGCGATTTTTACCCTGTGGTTCCAAAGATTTAGCGCTCAGTACGACAGAAAAATCGGACCCCACGGAGTGCCCGATTTTTTAAGCAAAATGCGCTCAGTACTTTGGTGTCCTCAATTCCTGAATTCAAAGTTATTGAAACACTTAAATTTGAAAAGGCATCCCAATTGGTTATGAAATAATTACACAACAGATTGCCATTTTCACTGCAACATTCCGCCGTAATTAAAATGCGACGTAAAAATTTTTTAGGCCCGATAGCACATGATCTTACAAGACTAACAGTTCTACGATAATTAACCAAAATACACACTGATTGCACTCATCGTGCCTATAATTGCACTCTAAATGGACCGATATGGGTAATCAACAAAAAACTAAAAATGCTTAAAAAAAAGATAAAAATAGATAAAGAACATGTACGTACGTGTACATGACTTTTCCTAATCAACCCCAACAATTTAAATTAAAATTCTGTGCGATTCATATCGCGAACCACCTTTCCAAACCCGGAAGTAAGCTTGACCGTCACTTCCAGCTTCCAATTTTGAACATCTTTCCCCAACTTTCATAACATGCGCTTGTGTATATATTTCTTCGTTTTAAAACAGACGTTTTTTAGATCAATATTTAAAGGTCCACGGCCAATCGCTGACGAGCTTCGTCCCCAGGACCCCCAGATTTTCCCGGAAGTGGTCGAAATTATGGTACGAAGAAGCTACTATTTTTCTCATTTTACCATGTGAATCTTAGGGCTTAGGATGGTGGTTTGGATGTTATGAGCGAAATATGCCCCATTGGTCGACATACATTTTACAAAGTACTCTAGGGGATTTCAAACACACCTGTTTTGGCTCCAACTTAAAAACGGGCTAAAGACCGTCGCGAAACTTTAACAGATGGGGCTTTGGGGTGAAGGCCATTCTATCAAGATGAAAAATATAGACTTAATCGGGCCATCCCCCTTTAATGCATTGAAAATTCTGTTCTCCGGTAGTTTCCCCTCCTTGAGATACTTTCGCAAAAAACATCTCAAATCCACCATTTGCAAGTATTTTTTTCTTGTTAAAAACATGCTTGCAACACCAATCGTTTCCTTCCCTGCAAAAATGGCAATTCGTATTCTAGCAGACATTGCATTTTGCCCCGTACACAAAGAAAGATCTTTAAAAAATCTAATCATTCGATATTTGGCACTTCCTGTTAACACAATCACTTCTTCAATAATATTGAGTGCTCATTCCCATTTGGCTCTCATCTTTCCTTTGTTTCTATTTTTCTGTGCTCTTTCTTAATATTTGTCCTTATTTTTTCCAATCTTAAAAGCTTCCACTGTACAAAGAATGGTTTAAAAATAAAAGCAGGAACCTAGTAACATAATTTTAACACAATACCACTATATATTGTTCAGATCTTTCAATTTCAAGATGTGCAAAAGCGTCAATTTCATTGTATTAAGGCAGTGGCGTAACGGGCTTACCCGCTCTGAGGGGGCACATTTCCAAGACTGGGAAATTTTCCCCTCAGAGGGGTCAAAGGCCAATTTTCCCAGTCAGAGGGCTAAAACCGGCCTTTTTGATTTAGCATGATTTTTGCAAATTTTTTTCCTGGCCAAGTCGTCGGGGGGGGACCATTCCCCCTCATAAAATCATTGAGAACTTCTTGCGTACCTTGGGAAGGACACTATTTTGCATCTGGCCAGCTGAACGGTGAAGTGGACAGGTGGGATCAGTTGGCTCTACTTTCATTGTGATACTGTGGTAAAAATCTTTACATCCGAAGGGAGGGCTACTCGTTATTTGTATTGAGGTTTTATCTCTGTGAAGTCGTTACTTCTTTATTGGAATATAATGACTGCAGATGTGCGTCGATCAAAGGCATACAAACCTATTAGACATTTTAGATACTCAAAAGTAAATTACTTTGTTTTGGTACACTCACTCATGGGCAAACTATAGACATGACGTAAGATGGACGAGGGATGGCCGAACGGTCCACTATGAGGCGTGATATTAATGGCAAAACATGGATGTGCCCATCGGTTCCCGATTTCATTTTGTAGTCTAATTAGCCAACTCATTTATTGTTAGCATAATGTAGAATCGTTTCACATAATTTTTCCCATATGTAAACTAAAAATTGCGTGTTATTGTCCTCTAAGGTTGGATTATTGGCTATGGCTTCGTGGCCAGATCTCGTTGAAATTCTCATGAAATGTGGTATTGGTGACAGGAAACATCTGTACCAAATTTTATTTTTTCCAAAAAGGCATTTTGGAGAGAGGTCTTTAATGCATTTTGAATTCCATGAGACTTTGCAACAGGGAACTGATTTGGCAGTCTAGCAAATGCGACCAAAATGGGGCAATTGTGAAAACTACACAGTTATTTCATTTTTAAGTAATAGATGAGTTATAAGATTGGTGTTTGTTTTTTATGGTTAGAGAAATCTCAAATATCAAGAGAATTTTGTATTTTTCTGTATGTCATCAAAAACAAAGAACAAGTGGTCGCACAACAACACCTTTTTGGCTGATATTTTAGAACTATGAAGTTTCCAATTTTCTGAATTTTCCTTGAAGGAACTACAACTCCCTGAAATTGGTGGATGATAAGGGTCATATGGAAGGAAATCAATTTAGAAAAATTCTCACGTTAGATTTTGCAGATTGGTGTTTATATTTGAAATTAAGGTGTTTTAATTTTCCCTAAATTATTTTTCCCTAAATCATTTTTCTAAAAAAATAAAACAGTGATTTAAAAAATACACATGAGAATTTAGGTATTTGTTTATACACATATCCCCGGAGTTCAGTTTAAAAGCACCTTCCATTTAGGGCTGGGAAAAATTATTTATTGAAAAAAGTAGGGAATTTTCAAAACAAATAAATCAAAACACTAAAAACAAATAGCACTGTCTCTAAGGCACAAACATGTGGAGGAAAGTTCAATACTTACCATAGTCCAATTTTGGACTAAATTGATGTAGGGGATTGTTTTATGGTAATTTTTCTGTCGACCATTTTACGGATGATCCTACCTTTAAGCCAATAGTACCGATTTGTAATCTGAACAAAGTTGTTAGTCAAAGCTTGCCCAGCAATATTCTGGCATGAGTTGTTGTCTTCTTCATTTTCGAATAAATGATGAGAAAAAATGGACAAAGTTAATTGAACACGCACTATAGACGCTCAAGATTTATTATGTTGTAAGAGGTACTATTTTGCGCTTAAGCTTAAAAAAGACTTGTCTATCGGAGAGGTGGTAACCCTGAGTCTCCCCCCCCCTCCACCCCCACGTTTCAACCGAGAGACAGTATAACAATGGTCATGCACTCCCAGATGAAAAAAGAATCTGAAGTGTTTTTTACACCGCCACACCGGGACGGATGAAGATCTTTAGCTCCAACTGTTTGCTGAGGTCTAGCGTATCTATTGTAGTCCTGATATTGGGGGCAATAAAAGTGAAGTGCATTTTAGTCATTTTCAAGAAAATGTGCAAATGTTAATTGGGCAACCGATGATTATGTCCAAAATTTTAAAAAAATAATTTGTTATGAATGACATTTGGTGTTTTGCCTTTCTCCCTTGATGGGGATTATGAAACAACAATATAAAAGGGCATGCCCCATAGTCAAACTAAGGAAATTGATCCTGGTTGAGCAAAATTCCAAGTCGTCTGTTTGACCTGCTCCAACTAGCGCTAAAGGGACAAATGCATGTGAAGTGTGTGAAATGAGCCTAATTTACATAATTTTGAACAGATATGCTAATTAAGTATTGTGTGGAAGAACTCGGCATGCGGGCCTGTTCTTCCACTTAAAAAATAATGGTCACAACTGGGATCAAGTGACGTAGAGGACCGATTCAAAAAATCTTTTATTTATTCTCCAAATATAATATCTTAAATGACCTCTGACCTCTCATCGTTACCCACATAAGGACCCATTGTCTTCAGTGTACAGCACATCAAATAGAGTGACCCATCAATACAGTTGCATTGGAAAGGGGTGATTACAGAGTACTAGGTCACTTGTAACATTCTGGGGGGGGTAGTTTTAGGGGAGGGGCCCTAATTAGGGCGAATACAGTATTCTAAATGTTTATACACAGGCACACAAATCATGCTGACATATGGTCCTTTCGATTGCATCTGGACAACCTTAAGATCAGTAGCATTTTCAATGAGCAAAATAAAAATTGAATGTGCTTTAGCATAGCCTTGTATTATATTATAACAAAAACATCTAGCAATTATTTTATCTCCGGGTTAGGGTATAGATTTTTACCTGGCACATTTTAATCAACGTTCTTTTAATCAACTGATATACAAACCCCAATTGATCAAATCCAAGTTGTTTTTCATTCAATCCATAAATGGGAGTTGCTCCTTTCCTTTTAATAAAACATCACATTAAAATTGCAGCAAGATGATTAAAAAAATATGAATCAGAAGCCCAGCCCGACCTGTAGCGACCGTTGGCATGGACGCTGCGTCCGTCTGGTAGCACCAAGATAATCTGTCTGTTTTCTTCAGGTGAGCTCCAAACCAGTAGTTGTTTCTTTTCTAGTGTTTCACTCGACCCATATATTACTAAAAATTAAACAAAACACAAGATTACAGATGACTTGGGGGTGGGGGGAGGAGAAAAAGAAAAGTCTATATATCACATTTTTTTTTTTTTCCTATTAGATTATAGATCAAGGTTGTCTCAGTTTGCCCTAAATCACAATGCCACGCATTTAAAGGTGTATTGTGTAATTCCAGCAACCTCCGTTTTAATTTGTGGTTCATTAGATATCATTGAGAACAGCTTCTTTTACAAAATTTAGTTTACCCATCTTTGGTGATTAGGAGGCAATTAGTTGATTCCCATGGTAAAAATAGGCACTGTGCTGTAATTTCCTGTCTGTTTACAGACAGAAATAACAAAATTGCGAATTTTTCTTACAGACACAACCCGAATTTGCACGTAAGATTAGGTAACATGGATTACTAAGGGTAACGTTCAATGAATCAAAATCTCACTTTTTCAGGTAAGTGCACCAACAACATCACTCAGAATCTTGGAATATTTTTTGAACCCTGTTTTGTTGTCTTGACTGATTCAATATCTTCGCTGTAAAATGTATCAGTACCATCTGCGCAATAATATCTCAAGTCTACCCTTTTATATTGATCAAGACCCCTGCAAACTTGCCGTTCAATCATTAATTCTCCAGAATAGACTATGGGAATGCTTTACTGTTGGGAGCCAATCAACACGATCTAAACGCTCCACAGGCTATAAAATAGAGCATCCTGACTTATATTTCTTAGTTGGACGTGCCCCATCCCGTAATCTGTTATTGTATCTTCTCCATTGGCTTCCAATGCAGACGTCGTATTCATTTCAAATCCCTCGTCTATGTATACAAGTGTCTTCACTTCTCTAGCTTCCGTTATCTCTCAGAACTCATTGTTCCGTCGACCGTAACTTATTCCCACTCGTCATCTTACACAAATTCTTTCTTCACATCATCCAAGAACACGGACAGTAACCGATGATCGTGTCTTTCAATTAGCTCACCCGCTTATTGAAACATCAGGGAAGTCAAAATCTCTTCAAATTTTCAGTCGCATCTTAAACTCACTGTTTGGTTGATTTTTGGCTGCTGTTTTTGTTTTTGTTGTATCAATGTTTTTCTTGGAGCAAGCGCTTGTTCACTGGTAGGCGCGTTTATAAATTTTTGGTATGGTATTGGTATTGGTAAGTTTCGGGGGGGGTGACCAGACAGGTTGTACTGTATTTGTTTCATAAAGTATTTGTCTGACATCATTATTGAACAATTATTTATCCGTTCCATGGAAATCAGTGCAATCCTCTTCTCTGCCATTCTGCCTCTATAGGGTTTCCACACCAATTTTTATATCATGGTGCATTCGGTCAAGTGGCATAACTTCAACAATACTTCAGTCCCGATCGCCACACAGGAGGTGTCAAAATCGCATAAAATAAACATTTGAGGGTGGGAATCAAGTGTTTTTTGGATGTTTTTATCATAATGTTTACAAAGGGTCCACAATTTAAAGTGTCTACCTTAGTATGGACTCAAATGATCAAGTGTATAGTTCAGGTGTGTGTGGATTCACTAGAGAATACTGTGTGTCCTTTATGCCTATAAATAAAGCACAATGCACAATATGTGCTTTTATTCCATTTTATATAGGCAATCACGGATAAATTGTATAGAAAATAGCTATCAGGTCATTCTATATATACAGCAACAAGGTTACCACTTATAGATAGCTACAGATTAACCAAGAATGACTATGTGTGGACTAACACACACCGGTTACAACAGCCCCAAGAATTAACAATGATTTATGTCATTTTGATATTAAGTCTAAATTGCACATAAAATATTCATAAATTAGTCTAAATAATGTAATCACAAAATAATACCTGGTTGTGTGCATACTGTTGGGTGTAAAGCAAATAGACTGAACCAGAAGATCTCAGAAAAGCCGGCAAAATTCTGGAATGTACCTGGACCTTGTTATTTCACATTAGAATGTTGTCTTCAGTCACTGAACTTCTCTGAATCATAG
>JAMKCH010003636.1:0-36593 GCA_023653785.1 Ophioderma brevispina | reverse complement strand
CAGTGGCTGCACCCAAACTCTGGAACAATATCCCTTACACCATCCGTTCTGCTGCTCCAATTGGTCAATTCAAATCAATGCTCAAAACCTTCTTGTTCAAGTGACTATTTCCCATTGCTCTTTTTGTTTGTTTTATGTTGTAGTTGTGTGTAAGGCTTGTTGGTTATGTAATCTTCAGCGCTTAGAAACCTTGGTATTTTGCGCTATATAAATGTTGTTTATTATTATTATTATTATTTCCTTTTCTTTGTGGTTTTGTTCCATTTCTATTTTTTTAAATTCGAATTCTTTTTTTTTTAATTTAAGCTCCTTCAACGTGACGGCATCACTAATGCTCTGTTCCAGAACCTCTTCTATCTTATCCAAATATGAATTATCCCAAACATCTTTCTGGAAATTTTTCCAACTATTTTGATGATCTGTTTTCTCATAGCATGTTTTGCCTCAAGTCCTAAATGCGTGGCTAACTTAATTAACTCAGGTTTCTCAGCTCATCAAACTTCTCCCAAGTTACTTGCCCAATAAACTCTTCTCGATTAAACTCCATTGTAACTGTACTCTGCAACACAATATTCGAATAATCCGTGACACCTTGCGTGAGGTTTGTGATCCTTCATGGATGCTCTATTGTGATCTTGCAGGAGAGACAAAATTGGCTGGGACAACCATCCCTCCCGATATCCTACCCACTCAGCAAAGACCTGATCGTCATTAATTCTGCTCTAAAATACATCATCATTATTGTTGAGCTTACCATCCCATTTGAACAAAATATCCAGAAAGCTCACAACCACAAAATGGATAAATACTCTAGCCTCACTTCGGTCTTGAAAGAACAGGGTTTTGACGCCAAACCCTTTTGTATTGAAATTGGGAGCCGAGGTCTTGTTTCAGAAAATACTAGGTGCAATATTAAAACCCATTTATCTATGATTGCCCCCCCAGGGGTAAGTCTCTGAAAAGAAAATGCAATACATTTGTGAAGGACCTCAGCAACCGTGCAATTTTAGGTTCATATACAGTGTTCTACTTCAAGTATGAGGAGGAGTGGTGTGTCAACTAAGTTTTATCTAAATTGAAATATTTTTTAATTATTCATATTTATTTTTAAATTTTTAGTACTAATTTTTATGTTCCCTGTCCTGTTACAGATCCTTGCCTGGGAGATTTGTATTTCCAGTCTCACAGGCCAGGACATGTATTGTAATGTCTACTGTCTACTTTGTCATGCATTTTTATACTCTGTCCTGTGGAGATATGGTTATTAGTTTATTCCTACTCAATTCTCTAGTCTGGATTGTTTTTATGTCTCAATGAACCAATCTACAAAGTAGCAGTAATAGACACTAATTTTTGTAAGGCCAAAATGTGCACAATGTTTACAAATAGTATCTCCACACTTTTACGTGTAAACAATAATGCTCAATTTACCTCAAATCAATTCCCGGACGAGCCCCCCCCCCCACTTTCTGTTACGACCCAATACTCCGTCGATGCCAAGTCAAGATACTTTGTAAAACACAAATGAGCCTTGTGCACAACTGATCTGGGATTTCTAATATAACACTGCTTTATTGTTGTATTAAACTTTAATCAAACACATTACAATTCAATAATGTACAACACGCAAATGTCAGATTTTCATTTACAGCCTACGCTCACTTATGTCCACTTATATTAACAGAAGCATTGCATTTCCAACGGAATGATATGTCTCACAGTGAAGACTCCAAATGCCCAATGAAAAAATATACACATCCACGGGAAATATAAGGGCGCACAACCACCAAATAACGCTCCATTGAAATCCAACACGCTAAAAGGACTTGAAATAGTTCCAATTTCAACCCCACGTGACTTCACATTGATGTTTGAAGATATTTCTGTATCAAAAAAAGATGAAAATTTTTAAAAAAATCATGGTCATTTGATATCGATACCCAGATAGAATTTCGAGCTACAAGGCTTGTTGACTAGCGGCCACCACTTTTTCCATTTCCACCCGACAACGTAAAACCCATAAGCCTTTCCCCGAGCACGGAGTACTTCCGAAGGCTATTTATATTTGTAATTCAATTATTTTATTTTCTGATATTCCAAGTATAGAAACCTCATCTGCCCTTTCATTTTAACTATAACATTTGACCAAGCAATATCTACGCACCATGCCACCACCAATTTGCTTACAATCGACGGTATGTTTTACCGGAACTATAACCATTACACAAATGCGGTGTGATTTTGTGGTGTGCTCATCATAATCCTGATCTTCTCAGTCCTGAAGATTCCCTTTTTCTAGCAGTTCAAGACACGGGGTTTGCTCCTCGACGACCTAATTATCTGCAGTAATCCAAATGATACCACCTATAGTCTGTCTTAGTGTCCACTTTCAGGGCCACAACAAACTGAATCCTTTTGACCTCGCAAAAACCAAGCTCTTTTGGCTTGAAAAATGACAGCAGACAGTTTCAGCTTTCAAGCTCCTGTGATATTCAAAATATCAGCACTGGTACTCCACCCATCTACACTCTCTGGAGATAAATTCTGCCTATATACACAATATTTCCCAAGTAGAGTTCTTTATACCTAAAAATCGTATTAACAACCTCATCATGGCCATAAACATAGCTTAACATTGTCCAATTGGATCACACCCAAAATGACATCATATGAAATTGCACTATCTTACATTAATAACATCATGGGACACTATCTACGCTCGTATTTTTGCAATCTAGAATTATCTCAAAGCATTACAACTTGAATTATTTTCTCAATTTAGCATTTGGAGGAATTATGTTGCACAATATATAACAAGCTAAGAACTTTTCTAGTGATAAATCCTCTTTCTAGTTACATAGAGAAATCAACAAAATCGGCAGATACGATAAAATCCTCCTCCTTCGAAGAAATTTGAATGAAATTTTCCAAAAACTGGCTATCACCTACCCCTTTTAGTTGCACCATGCAAACGTTACCCTTTTTATAGTGTTCATGTCATAACACTTAAGTGACCAAGGGGTTTTCACTCTCGATCCCGTACCCAACCCCCAAGGAAACCACTTTCCCCCAGACGATTTTTTGCACAAATTTATACCACATTGTAGGTCATAGACAACACCAAATCAGCAATAACAAGTGAAATGTAATTCACTGTTAGAACAATTTTCCGTAATTTAACGGAATTCCGGCCAGCAGAATTTCCCGATTATTTTTGGGTTAAATTTTTACAGAATTATCCGTCAATTAACGGAACTTTGCCATAATTTTACAAAATTTTGTCTCATATTTATGGGAAAAAAATTTGTCTTTTAACAAAAAAAAAGTCGGAAATTTGCTCTGCCCAAATTTTTAAAATATTTCCCGTAAATTAACATTTTTTTTTATTATGTTTTTTGTTTTTTATTTTTTAATGTTTTCTACACAGATGTTTTCCGTTAATTTACGGAAAATTTCCGTTTATTTACGGAAATTTCTAAAGTGTGGGCTGCAACTTAGGGGCAAAACCTTGTTTCAAAACACACGAAAGTGGCAAGGCCAGTAATTTCAATGAGGCCTTGCGCTTACAATCAAACATTATTTTGAAAAGTTATTTGAAGTTGACATCGACTCGAAAGACCCAACTTACACATATTAAACAACAAAACTGAGCAGTTTTAAGCAATGCCTTTATTTTTTACGGTGTTGCAAAATACACCATCATTTTCCCATAGAGGATTGTACGAAACGGTTTAGAGAACGTCACAATAACAAGTTTTTTAGCACATAAAGGGTTCATTGTTTTTACTGTAACTGATAATTGTTGACTTACTTGTGTGCATATATATCCGTGCAAAATGGCTATGGTTCTTTGACTTTTAAACTATCGTTCAGTTGACTTCCGTTAGTGCCGGGGGGGGGCGGGAACCCCCACTAATGACCGCATCAACGTCTTGTGGCCGATTTTATTTTTTGGTATTAAAAGAAGCGCATTTAAAATTCGACAATTAACAAAAAAAAAATCGATACAACTCCAATGCGTAAAGGCGGCAGCGCGAAAACAACTTTTTGGTGTTTCTAGCAACCCCCCTTGGTCACTGAAGCGATAAATTGCTGCCCTCATACAGTCTATATAACAATTGTAATACAACAATTTCTAATCAAAATTTAAGCAGCTCTGGACAAGGCATCTGCCAAGACATTTTCTTTTCCTTTGATATGGCTTATGTCCAGATTGTATTCTTGTAGAGTTAAACTCCACCTCACAAGTCTCTAAGTTCTGTTCTTCATCTTGTGGATAAAAGTCAACAGATTGTGATTCATGTATACTATAACTGTGTGCACTTTTGTACTCAAGTACACTTAAATTTTTGCAATGACAATAGCAATGCAAGACACTCTTTATAAATTGCTGAGCAGTTTTTTCTGATATTTGTCAAACGTCTTAGAGAAATAACATACAGGATGATCTACACCATTTTCATCTGTCTGCATGAGAACTCCACCACAGCCTACATCAATGACATCAACTGCCAGCTTGAATTGTTTCGGAAAGTCTGAGCACACAAATTTTGCATTTTTCTTGAAAAGGTTGGTCAGCAATATCTGAGAAATATCTGAGAAATTTGGACAGTATTTTACCCAACCATACCTAAGCACCTCATGAGATCTCTTTGCTCTGTTGTGTGGGGAATATCTCAAGACTCAATTGCTTCGACTTTGGCTGTGTTTGGCCTAATTTGCCCTTAGTAGGGTCAAAATCAGGGGTCCCGTGACCATGGAGAGCAAAGGTTGGTTTGACGATGGATTTTGGTACTTTGGGGTAATTAAAACAAAATGAGTTCCTATGCCCCCTTCCAATACCATGTCCGACAATTTACATCAAAACTCAAAACATTTCTGGAAAATTGTCAAATCAAAAAGAACCGATAATGGTGGTATACCACCACTCCAACATAATAACATAACCACAAATGACAGTAAAGAAAAAGCCGAACTGTTAAACAATTACTTCCAGTCAGTATACACCCATGAAAAACTGCAAACATTCCAGACATGGAGAGTGAGCCTTTTCCGACATAACTCCCCTCGATATCTCAATTGAGGGCGTCAAGAAGCTTTTGTCAGATTTAGAACCAAATAAGGCCTCCGGCCCTGAAAATACCATCCAGGATTCTTAAGGAGTGTGCCGACGAACTTGCCCCTATACTCGCTGGTTTGTTTTCTCAGAGTTTGAATAGTAGTAATTTGCCCTCAGATTGGCTCATGTCTCATATTTCCCCCATCTTTAAAAATTATAGGCCAATTGCACTAACCTCCATATGTTGTAAAATTGTTGAACATATCCTGGCCAGTCATATTATGTCTCATTTAGACCACTACAATATACTCACCGACACTCAACATGGCTTTAGAAAAAGGAGGGATGTGACACTTATTCTCACCATTTCTGATATGGCTAAGTCTATTGACCCAAAAAAATCGATGCTGTTCTGGATTTTTCAAAGGCGTTTGATCGCGTCCCACAAGCGTTAAACAAGCTTCATCACTACGGGATAAGAGGGAATATTCATTGTTGGATCAAATCCTTTCTTACCAATCGCAAACAAAGGGTTCACCTTGATGTATTTTAACCGCATTCATCGGTCGTAACTAATCTAACGTTCCACAAGGAACAGTCATCGGTCCGTTGTGCTTCCTGATTTATATTAACAACATGCCCGACTGTGAGATTATGACTAAGACTAATATTCGCCCTTTTGCGGACGACGCTTTAGTCCTTGATGCCCTTATCAAGTGGAGTAAGGATTGGCAGATGAGTTTCAGCACCGACAAATACTTCATCATGCATTTCACTTCTCGAAAATCCACCAAAACCACTCCGTACACGATATACGGTAATGTCCTGCAAGTTACTGATAGTCATCAATACTTGGGCATCATTTTTTGCAAAGATTATCTAGAGGAAGATAGGACACTCCCCCTATTTTTGTGTAACGGAAGTGGACTTCCATGGGGAAGGACGCTCCTAGTGTCTGGTAGGTAAAAGCGGCGACCATCGATTATTTAACTGTGTGGAGCAATGGCGCGAAGTTCAAAAGTAACGTGCTATTTTTGTGGGGTTGCTTGACTAAATCACAGAATTTATAACGAATTTTCATTTTTTTCCAATTCCTAAAGATAAGAAAAGACAGAATGTTAATATGTTGTGATTTCCATTAGCATTATAGGGACATTAAGAAATCGACAACCTCGTCCCTTTGTCCCCCCGACTTCCACCAAAAATGTGCTTACGTGTTAAATAAACAGCGAGTTTCAAATTTGACAAACCGCGGTCGGCCGGCCCCCGGTCTGCTTGCTACGTTGAGAATAGCGCCATCTGGCGTCTGGGAGGTAATTTGCTGACGTAGAACGAAGCGTTACATCGTTTGCCGTACAAAATAGGGGAGTGTCCTATCTTCCTTTAGATAATCTTTGCTTTTAGCAACAATTTAAGTTGGAAACCCCACATTGACAGTGTTACTAAAAGCAGCAGAAAAACACAAGGTGTCATACGCAGAAATTTCAAATCTTGTTCCACGAATACCAAGTCTCGTCTGTACATCGCTCTCATTCAACCTAAACTTGAATATGGCATTACCGCCTGGTTCCCCAAGATGGCCAAAGAAAAATCTCAACTTGACTCGATCCAAAGATCCACTGCCAGGATGTGTTTGAATGACTACTCAAGGGACTCTAGTGTATATAAAATGATTTCATCCCTCGAATGGACTAGCCTTGACGACAGACGTAAAAGTTCCCGTCTCGCCATGCTGTTCAAGATTTGCCATAACCTCGTTGATATTGACTGGCGCCACTATCTTACTAAACCAATCAGGGCCCTTAAACGCACTCATGCTTTAACTTTTCATTATCCGACTGCTAGAACAACTGTTTATGCTAACAGTTTTTTCCCTGGACTACACTGGAATACACTTACCTCATCACCTCCTGAGCATTACCAACAATGGATAGGGTTAACATAATTATTTTTTTGTGGTGGCCTTTTCAGTCCAATAATTCTATCGATATTTTCCATGGTAAGTAGCCTCCTCTTGATGCTAATGGAACGGCTTGGTCACATGGTTGGAAGATCGGTCTTAGGAAAATACACTTTACCATCATTATAAACTGGCGGCCATCTTGAAAATTACAAAATTGCATATCTCTTGAGTAAAATAACTAATATGAGGATCAGGATTTTTTAAAATTGATTTTGTGGGTACGCACCTTCAATGTGAAATTTCAGAGGATGATTTCAGAAAGTCGCACTATACGGATGCTTCACATTTAACCCAGTGTAGAGACCAGGGTAAAGTAACATCACATATATGAGAGATAATGAGAACAAGTTGATAAGCATTGTGTATATCAAGTATATTATCCCCAGCGGTTTTCATTGTGTAATCGACTAACTATTAGCAAAGAATATGGTCGATTTTAAACATCTTATTTCTAAAGAATTCAATGGGATTTGACGGTGCAAATGACAGTTGCACACTGTTGATAACCTAGTTTGAATAGGGATTGGGGGTTTCTGAAAACATCTTCCGCGATGGATTTTTTGAATTTTGCAGAGATTATAGCTCTTGCATGTCCTTACTCATACCACTTGTCAAAATTGTGTTCTCGCCACTGCTTATAAAGTGTTCTAAAAATAAAATGGGCAATTTTCATAGGAGTCAAACAGCTATTAACCCAAAACGTGTTTGTAGGTCCGGGCTTTTTACAGCGATTGCATGTGAACTGCGATGTTAGGTCCCGTTCCACGCTTTCATTAGCACCACTCTCACGTAACATGAGTTGCAGGCTCTATTCCGTGATCGTCTATGGAGCCCCGGACTGTGGCTCGCCGCGGACTATTCTGCTATCACACCGGGATTGTTAGTATACTCAATTATGCGTCCAAAGCTAATCATCTGCCTTTGTTTGCTTGATCATGAATTATATATCAATTTTGTTTTCATCCAGATGTTGTGTGTTGATATCTGGATGTAGATATCGTTTGAACTCTTCTACTAACATCAAATCCCTATGTTGCCAAAATTTCCCGATTCTTCGAGAAGCCAGCGATCCACATTTGCTCCTTTATACGGGCACATTCTACATGGGGTCGGAGACATCCTGTTTTCGGGATAAGGCCTGAATTTTTGTCTATATGCTCAAGCACCAAATTTTTTTTTTTCATATACTATGAGCACTGCCTGCCCTTAACATCATCATCACCCTACATCTGTCTAATGACATGACCGAATATAATTCTCGGGCTTTACCAATGGATACTGACTGGGTAACAACAAGGGTCAATATTCCATCTGGCCATTACAAACTATTGGCAATTTTATCAAAGTGTAAAAAGTACTTACCTACTTCTTGTTATTGAAATTTTGGAAGGAAACAAGCGAATATTTTTTGCCGCATCGAAGCCAGAGTGCTTGAAGAGTCTGACGAGCTAGTCTGTCGTTTCAATTTTTCTAATTTAGTTGAGCTTAAGCTCTGTTGTTTAATCTCCATTTCCTTTTCTTTCATTTCTTTTTCAATTGCAATTCCATTCTTTTTGTTGCATTCTTTCATTTGCATTTTCAATTTTCTTTTCTTAATTTTAATTGCCTTTTCTTTCTGCTTCTTTTGAATTTGCTTCTGCGAGGTCTACATCTGACCACTTTGAAGTCGTATTCAGATGACTTACGGCCCTCCTATAAACACTGAAGCGACAATGTAGGTAATCATCGCTAAAAAATGGGCGATATGAATCTTCTTGAATGTTTCAAACAGGACATCAGTAAATCTGCTCTGTACATGCACCTGCTGGAAAATGCTTTGATCTTGCTGTAAGCTACAATACTATTTATCATGCTATTTCTGACCAGATGCCCTTATATAGTCAAGGGGACTGTGGATTTCCGTGGGATTTCAATGATCAAGCATCACACCTATTTAGATTACCTAAGTAGTTCCCAGAGAACAAGAAGAGAAAGTTTTGATGGAGAATTCCTGGGGTGGCAGATGGCGGCAGTCTTGATTTTCAAAATGGCTGCCATTTTGGTATATTTTCAAATCATAACTCGAGTTGTGAATGTGCTCGGAAGCTAGTTTTGAGTGCCAAATCATGTGAAACACATACAACTCTCGAGAAAGCATAAATCTAGATTAGAGGAGGAACGTTAAGACTGCCAGCCATTTTGGTATTTCAAAATGGCCGCAATTACCATATTATTGTGCATTTTCATCAGTAATTTTAGTGATGAGTTTCATACAAATTTAATTATGGTGACCACAGTCTCCATTTAACATTTACCGTAATTTCCTCATATTTGGTACCCGTTCTATTAGTTCAAGGGGACTGTGGAATCCAGTGGTTGTTCAAAAAGGGCTGCATTTGGTATTATTTTCAATTCATAACCCGCGTTGTGAAGGTGCTGAAAGCTTAGTTTGGGGGTGTGGGTTGGGTACCAAAACTCATTTTAAACACTACAACTCTCTGGAAAGGATAAGTAGATTAGAAGAGGGAAATTAAGACTGGCGACATTTTGTTTTTCAAAAATGGCCGCCTAATTACATGTTATTGTACATTTTCAGCAGTAATTTACTGGGTTTTGAGTTTCAGATAATTTAATTATGGTGACACAGTCTCCATTTATGTAGTTCAAGATGTATATAAAGATGTTTCCTATTTGGTAGGTTTAAAAAAAATGCACCTTTGCCAACAAAAAAATGCTAAAATTGAAAAAAATGAGGGGGAAGATGGAAAGGAAGAAAAACAATTATATGCAAGCATTTGCGAAAAGCTATTGTCGTTTAAACGCACCGGAGGAAAGTGTGGAAAGTGTACGGGGGTGCCACTGCACCCCACCCCATTGGATAAAACACGGGCTACACAAGATAACAAAAAAACCACTGTCACACTTATACATAGAACAAACCCATAATCACACAACTGTAGAATATTTAGAGCATTAGCGGAAGCGTAGGCGTCTATTTTGGATGAGGGTGAAGTAAGACACTATCATGAGTGATTTGAAAAACAATATTTAAATTTGCAGGAAATAGCCAAAGTGAAGGATAAGTCTGTAGAATTCTAATAAGTTACTTTTCCAGCTGTGAATTGACAGAAAAGGAAGAAAGGCCAGTGTTCCACTATACGATTCTCCATTCAAGTACGTGTTGTAGTAAGTGTCCGTTCGGACAATAATGACTCAAATCTCCGATTCTGTCCTATTAGGTTGCTTCTGGGCTATCATTTGCAGGGATATGTTAGGATACCTGTGACTTGTAAATTACATGCAAAAAATTGATTTTTGATGATTTTTTTCTCGATTTGCCCGATTGCAAATCAATGATAGTGTCTTTAAAAGCTCCTGGAGGGTAGTCCGTGAGTGTGTATTAGAGTGGATTGTGGAGTACTCTATTTGGTATGAGATCCTTAAAAATGCATTGTGTAGGTTTTTAATTGGTATAATTCCACCAATATGATTTATCAAGACAAAGCTCACTATTATAATTCATTTGCAGGAGTCCTATAACAGACCACATAGGCAGAATGCCCACAAAACAAAAAAGCAAGTGAGCATAATTTTAAACTTCTTTAAAAGTGCACTTTGGAGTTGTTAATTGTATGAGCCCCACAAATATGGATTCATCAGGAGCAAGCGCACAACAACACCATCAACCCACTTCGTGTTTATTCTTGTTATCACACTCTGACAATGTTAAGGTTCTAAATCGCGCTTGTCGTCCTCATCTGCCAGGACGGGCCAGGGGGGATATTGGTTAGGTCCACAATTCTGAATTCATCGGACTCGATGCAACACCCAGTAAAGTTCTATGACAGTCAGTCCTTTATGCATTTGCACTAATTGTTGGCACCTCAAGACTTGGTACAATCATTTCACCAAATGAATTATTGCAGCTGGACCAGGAGGCAAATGTAATCACTGGCTTGAATTTGTAATCCACTAAATCCCATCTGTGTAATTGGCGTCGCCACAACCCTGGTTTGATATGTCATGTAACTAAATCGTGCCGTAGTGGTATTCTCTATGGTAGCTATTAAATGTGCTGCTCTGGTAGGAGGAAGACCATACGATGTGCCTGTTTCTGCCTTTGTTTAACTTGGCGCAAACCAAAACAAAATCCTCATATAAAGAAATAGAAAGATCTCGCCCAGCATTCCAACCAGAACAACTGTACATGATCTGCTGCATTTGTTAATTGCGAAAGACTAATACAACGACACACAATATGCTTTTGTGCAGGCTAATAGGATTGCGTCAAGTGATGTTTCTGCCACTCTGACAGTGAAAGGGCCCTATACCTTGTATCATCTGAAGCCAAAATTCTTTCAAAGTCCTTCCACAAAAACGTCAGCTTTCCTTTGCCAGCAATCCCCAGTGACATCTGGGCATGATTAGTGCATGGAAAGGGGAAGAAAGAAATGCAGCCTCGGAGCATCCAGAAGCATGTAAAAGGGGGGCATATGGTCTTATTATACTCCTGCGACAAAAAGTATCTATACAGAGGTTTGGGTAGGGTGGTTTTAGCGGCAGAAAATGGCTATGTAGAAAGGACGTCTGTGTATGGTGAATAACTTCTCAATAAGATTGTGGCATCAAATTATTGTAGCATTGAGAAAGGAGAATAAGCTTGTGTGTGTCTTGGATGATGGTGAGACCTACTTGACCTAATTCACAAGTTCTCGATTCAAATTCAACAAGGCAAGAAAAGAAAACAGGCGCAATCAGAGGTTCGGTCGGCCTCCGAAGAGGCTCTGCACTTTTAACAGCTATATCCTGCGGGCCCACTACCACTCAATGCTTTGGTACAATGAGAGTGTACCTAATCCGGAAGTTACCCCAGCCCAATTACGATGGGTAGGATTTGGTGAATGGCAAATTCAAGCCAGTGATTACATCTTTGCCTCCTTCTCGGAGCAGTATTCATTTGGTGAGTGTGATTGTGCCAAGCTTTGATGTGCCAATAATTTATGCAAATGTGGAAAGAATTGGACGATTATGACAGAACTTTGTGGATGCTCCATCGAGTCTGATATGAATGCAACAATGCAGAAAGAGTGGACCTACCAATTGCCACACGTTAAAAAATGACCTCAAAAAAAGTTGGGACTCACAATGTGGCAAATAACTGTACAAAAATGTCATTTTTAACTGCTTATGAGTCCCAGCTCCAGTTTAAAACCCCCCCCAAGTTTTATGGGTTTCATTTTACAGGTACCGGTACATCATAAAGCCCGCGATGATGTCGACAGTGATAGAAAACTTCAACTTGTGGTAATTAACAGTGCGTACCGAGGCAGTCGATTCCGAGGGGGCAAAATCTCCAAGAATCACCGCAGCAACATTTTTAAAGTCGTCCCGGTGATGATTTGCTCCAATGAAGCCAGACTAGACGAAATGCGCGCATAGCGCGCAGAAATTTGCAATTTACCTTTTTAATTTTGCCCACATTAGGCTGAAAATGTCGGGAATTTCCCTGAAGAAAGAGATATGAAATGCATATTTGGCTCCATATCGTCCCGCTTTTTCCGAGCCAGAGGGGGAATCTGCCCCCCCCCCCCTGCCCCCGGTCGGTACGCCATGGTGGTAAATACATAGAATTCACACCAAAAGGAATGGGGACTCATACAATTAAACAACCCCGCAGTGCATTTTTACAGAAGTGTAAATTAATTATATGTTCGCTGTATTTTTTTGGTCAAATCTACATCATCTAATCTGCTATGCATAGGAATTATGCAAATGGTTATAGTGCGCTTGTTCTTGATAAATTAACCTTGTTGTATATGCATACTAAATAAACAAATCACACACGTGCACTTTTTAAAGACTCCTCAAATGATTAATCCACATTCCAGTGAAAAGTAAAATACAAAACACTCTATGGCTACCCTACAGGAGTTTTAATGGACTAATACCAAAATATACTGCGATTACAGTTCGTGAGTGGTGAATCCTGGGTTGTTCATGTTAATAGGACAGTGTTGTGTTATTTTCTTTAAACACAGTTTAATCGGATGTTTCGTAAATGGTTGTAAGTAGATATCTACACTGGCCCTATTCCCAAGACAATGTACCGATTCATGAACAAGGATACTATAGTGCATTTACCTTCTGGGTCAGTGACATCACTGAGATTTTCAGTGACCAAAGCATAAATCGTTAGCCGTGATTGAAAGTACTGGCGGTACGTGTGGCGGAGATTAGTCATCATGGACTCATACTCCACCGGTGTACAACTGTGAAGAATATAAGGTCAATTGACTCTTCAAGGCCAATTAGTGTCACGCTTTATTCCGTTTATGTGGAGCACGGACTTTTTACACTGAGTAAAAAGAAGATATAATCCGGGTCCATAGAAGACAAGAATAATGTGGAAGAGTCAAACGGACTCAAAGTGCCCTATTCTTTACCGTGTGGGTGTGTGGACTATGAGTCCGGCAGACTATTAAAAAACTTCTACACCAGGTGTAGAAAGTAGTAGTAGTAAAAGTGTCCGGGCCGACGACTCATAGTCCGGGAACAATGGGAACAAAGGGCATCGATTCAGTTGACTCTTCACCGAAATTAGTTTCAAGCTGTATTCGTTATCGTCTATGGAGCCCAGGACTATGTGCTCCCACCGGTACTTATACCTGCTTTCACACCGGCAATTAGATGTACGAGTAAAATACTTGCCTGACCGTGTTGAATCGTGACTCGTGGAAGCTGAATGCACCATAGCATTCAGCTCTAAATGCATACCTGTATTTGTTGAAATAAAGACACAGAGAAGGAAAATGACTTTTACAGTGTCAAAATGGCAGCCATTTGGAAATACAAATTAACAAGAGGAAAAGGAAGAATTACTATTTACTCTTAACAAATCCAAAAATCTTTATATACACCTTGACTATTTAAATGGAGACTGTGCCACTACTAAAATTACATTTATAGAACTTCACCACAAAATTTCTGCCTGAAAAGTTACAATACACATGGGAATAATTGGCAGCCATTTTGAAAAACAAATGGCTGCCGGTCTTAATGTTCATCTTATCCCTTTCCAGGGTGTTAACATACAAGTTCGGCACCAAAACTAGCGCTAGCACATTCACAACTCGAGTTATGATTTGAAAATATACCAAAATGGCGGCCATTGTGAAAATCAAGGATGGCTGCCATCTGCCACCCCTGTCAATTCTCCATCAAAGTTTTTCTGTTTCTCTGGGACCTACTCAAGGGGTCTAAATAGGTGTTGAGCCTTTAATCATTGAAAATCCCCACGGGACTTTAAATCAAACCACAGTCCCCCTAAATAATAAGAACAAAGGTTAGTCACTTGTCAGGCCAAGAGTACCCTGGTACTCTGACGCAGCTTCATGAAGCAAAATCACGCAAAAGAAGACTAGAACGTAAAAATTATCCCTTAAATCTGGTTAGAATTGGATAGCAAATATACAAAGAAAGAATGTAAAGCATATAATCTAATGCTTGAGCCGGGGCAATAGTGTAAATTACCATCGTAGTGAGATTGCTAAATCAGATGATAAAAACCTGTTTCGTATTGTAAATAATTATGTTCTGTAATTCTCTCGTATTCTCCCAGACCATACTTCCTCAAATAACTTGCCATCATTTGGCATATACTTTCATGATAAATCAAAATGGTATGTGAGAAACTCAACACATAATTCTCCCCTCTGTCTATCCACTTTAATAAACATTCAAAGCATTTTACAGATTCAAGCAGTTTCTGAGGACAAGGTTTGCAAAGTTATCAATGAGAGTGCATCCATCCAATTTTGCCGCTTGATCCATTGCCACAATCGCTGGTTTAAAAAATTGTCTCAGTGTGCTACCCTCCCACACATCCACCCAAATGATAAACTTGGTCGCTTGCTTCTGGTATTGTGCCTACTGCCTTCAAACAATCCCAAATTACGAAGCCATTATTGAAAAAAAATAGATCTTGATCCAAATGAGTTAAAACTACAGACCTGTTGCCAATTTACCTTCATTTTAAAGTTCTTGAAAGATTTGACTATCGCAGATTAAAGAGTACATGCAAGAGCATAATTTATCTCTGTTAGCCATTCTTGCCTACAGCCATTCCATTCTACTGAATTGCGTTGGTCTGTGTTTCACAAATGACTTTTTACTCGCGCTTGAAAAGGCCATGACGCTGTGCTTTTTTTACTCGACTACTCCTCTGCCTTTGATACTATAAATCACCTATGTTATTTGAAAGATTCCAAGGAGGTATGGCATAGGTTGGTACTGTATGAAAATGGTGTATCTCATATCTCGATAGTCGCAACATATCCATTGTAATTGGTATTCCATCTCGCCCTTTTCCGCTTCCTTGGGGTGTTCCCCAAGGTTCTGTTAAAGGACCAATGGATTCATAGTATAGCGCTCCACTGAGCGATGTCCATCAATGCTCATCAGGATATCCATCACATCATTTATGCTGATGACACTCAACTTTATCTGACTTTGATTTCAACTCACCATTCTCAAGCTGTCAACATGCTAGAATCATGTATTGCTGAGGTCCGCCGTCCTGGCACTTCAAATAACTCTGTAAATGACTCAAAAACTGAAATCATTCATTTTTCAGTCAAAATTCAGAATTTCTCCATGTTACCACCCATCTGCATTGAGCTCCGACATAGATGCTTCCAATTCAGCCAGGACCTAGCGTTTTGGCTCGATGGACACCTTGCACTAAAAGACCATGTTCGCAATATATGTCGGAAAGCTTTTGGTATTTATAAGATCGGCCGCATTCGCAAATACTGGATAGCAATTCCACTGAGCGCCCCATCCTGCTTTTGTTTCATCTCATCTTGACTGCAATACTCTCTTTTGTATAGTTTACCAAAAAATCTCCTGTTTTCACTTCAGAGAATTCAAAATTCTGCGGGCTCGTCTATCACAGGTACAAAGCGCCATGAACCTCTCTCTCCAATCCTTCGTGATCTCCATTGGTTAACTATTGAGGACAGAATTTCAATCCTCTGCTCACTTATAAGCCATTCCATGGTTATGCACCTGCCTACCTCAGCATACTCATTCATTATCCACTACCGCTCCTCTTCGCTCAGCACAACACTTAACTTTAAACCCGGACCCTTTTCCAGACTACTTCCTATGGGACCGGGCTTTTGCAGTGGCTGCACCCAACTCTGGAACAATATCCATTACACCATCCGTTTCTGCTGCTTCAATTTGTCAATTCAAATCAATGCCAAAACCTTCTTGTCAATGACTTATTTCCGCATTGCCTCTTTTTGTTTGTTTTATGTTGTAGTTGGGTGTAGGCTTGTTGGTTATGTGATCTTCAGCGCTTAGAACCTTGGTATTTTGCGCTAATAAATGTTTTTATTATTAGTATTATTTATTCCTTTTCTTGTGGTTTTGTTCCAGTTCTATTTTTTAAAATTCGAATTCTTTTTTTTTAATTTAAAGGCCCTTCAAACGTGACGGCATTTTCCCCCACTACTGCTCTGTTCCCGAAACCTCTCTATCTTATCCAAATATGAATTATCCCAAACATCTTCCGGAAAGTTCTCCAACTATTTTGATGATTCTGTTTTCTATAGCATGTTTTGCCTCAAGTCCTAAATGCGGGGCTAACTTCATTACTCAGCTTCTCAGCTCATCAACTTCTCCCAAGTTACTTGCCCAATAAACTCTTCGGATTTTATCGTGTTCATTGTAACTGTACTCTGCAACACATATGCGAATAATCCGTGACCCACTTTGTCGTGAGGTTTGTGATCCTTCATGGATGCGCTATTGTTATCTTGGCATGATAGACAAACTTGGCTGGGACAACCTCCCTCCCGATATCCTACCCACTCAGAAAAGACCTGATCTTGTCATTATTTGCTCTAAAATACATCATCATTATTGTGAGTTACCATCCCATTTTGAACAAAAATCCAGAAGCTCACAACCACAAAATGGATAAATACTCTGGCCTCACTTCGGACCTGAAAGAACAGGGTTTTGGACGCCAAACCCTTTTGTATTGAAAGTGGGAGCCGAGGTCCCGTTTAAGAAAATAATAGGTGCCAATCATAAACCCTTTATCTATGATTGCCACAGGGTACAAGTCTCTGAAAAGAAAATGCAATACAGTGTGAAGGACTCAGGGCAAACACGTGCAATTTAGGTTTCTAGACAGTGTTTCTACTCCAAGTATGAGGAGGAGTTGTGTGTCAACTAAGTTTTATCTAAATTGAAATATTTTTAATTATTCATATTTATTTTAAATTTTTAGTCTAATTTTTTGTTCACGTTCCTGTTACAGATCCTTGCCTGGGAGATTGTCTTTCCAGTCTCACAGGCCAGGACATGTATTGTAATGTCTACTGTCTACTTTGTCATGCATTTTATACTCTGTCTGCGGAGATAGGTTATGGTTTATTCTACTCAATTCTCTAGTCGGGATTGTTTTTAAGGTCTCTATCATTGACACAATCTCAAATTATATGTAATAGACACTAAAAATTTGTTAGGCCAAAATGGCCAATGTTTTACATAGTATCTCCACAATTTTACGGTTTTAAAACAATAAGGCTCAAATTAATTTAACGAATTCAATTCCCGGACGGAGCCCCCAATTTCTGTTACGACGTCTCGTCGATGACAAGGTCAGAGATACCTTTTAACACAAATGGGCATTGTGCACAAATGATAGGTTGATAATATAACACGCTTTAATATGATGATAAAATTGAGATCAAACACAAATTATAATTCAATAAATGATAAACTCAATGTCAAGATTTTACAGCCTTACAGCTCACTTAGTCACAATTAACAGAAAAAGCTTGCAGTTCAACGAAGATATACTGTCCTCACGTGAAGACTCAAAGGAAAATGAAAAAATATAACACTCCACGGGAAAATAAGGGCGCCACACACCACCAAATAACGTCCATTGAAAAACACGCTAAAATGACTTAAAATAAGTTCAAATTTCAACCCCACGTGACATCATATTGCGTTTTTTTGAAGATATTTCTGTATCAAAAAGTGAATGAAAATTTTTAAAAATCATGGTAATTTGATACCGATACAGGATAGAATTCGAGATTACGGCTTGTGAATAGCGCCACCACCACTTTTTCCAACCGGACACGTAAAAACCATAGCCGTATCCGAGCACGAGTACTTCCGAGGCTATTTAGTTGTAGATTCAAATTATTTATTTCTGATATTCCAAGTATCGATCATCCTCTGCACTATTCATTAAATATTACATTTGACAATCAATATCGACGCACCATGCCACACCAATGTGCTTACAATCGGACGGTTTTAGTTTTTACCGGAACATACTACCATTAACAAATGCGGTTGTGTTGTGATGTTGTGTGTGATTAGTGGTGTTCTCTCATTAATCCATGATCTTCTCGTCTGAAGATTCCTTGTCAGCAGTCAAGACGACGGGGTTTGTACCTCGACGACACTAATTATTCGCATAATCCAAATGATACCCCACCTAGAGTTGTCTAGTGTCCACTTTCAGGGCCACAAACGGGAATCCTTTGACCCAAAACAAAGATCTTTTGGCTTGAAAAATGACAAGCAGACAGTCAGCTTTCAAGGCTCCTGTGATATTCAAAATATCAGCACTTGTACTGCACCAATCTACCATCTCTGCAGATAAATTCTACTGGCCATTTAAACCTGGCTAAGTTCCCGTATATAACACAATATTTACAACTAGTGTTTCCCAATACCTAAAATATGTATTACAACATCATCATGATAAAAATACGCTTGCTAACACTGGACATGGATCAACACACAAAGAATCATATGCCATTGCATCCACATTACATTAATGAAATCATGGGAAACTACCAAATTTTCAATCTGCAAAATAAAAATACATACAAAAAACATAAACAACTTGACTCATTTAAAATTTAGCATTTTGGGGAGGAATTTTGTTTAATCTCTGCACCTTTGCAAACAAGGGGGGCACCAAGGCATTTTTTTTTCTAAAAAGTAAAAAAAAAATAATTTTTAATCAGAAAAATGGAGGATCTATAAAAGTAATTAATATATTATACATTTGTACAAACAGGATATGTACTCTTGGCATTATATCCAATACACGCTGTATACATTATAAATTAAACACTCAATATTGTTATCATATTGTAATAGTAGACCCTTTATTCCACCCATTTGTTTTCTCATCATTCACCCACGATTGTCGGCACAAATAATGACCAAACTGGCTGGAACACGGCGAACTTCGTGACCTCTCCAGTTTGTCACGTGATATCCGGTGCTGTGAAAGTTAATCATAGTCGGCAGGTATCATAGTCCGGGCTCCATAGACGGCAACGGACTAATAAAAACGTGAACAACTAATGTTGGGTGTGTTGTAGTGTAGAATCAACTGAATCGATTGACCCTATTGTTCACCATTGTTCCGGACGGTAGCCCGGGATGACTATATCTCCGGCCAACACTTTGATAATTTTAGTGCAGTAGAGTTCCACGGGGAGATTTTTTTTGAAAATTTACACTGTTATCTTTCGAAACAAAGTTATGACTCCGATAGCTATATGTTAATACACCTCATGAATATTCATGGTTATAAACATGCTATGTATGGCTGATCCTATACGCGAGCATTTCCCTAAGGAAATAGATTGAACTGTTCCCTAAACCTCGTCCCCAGAGTCACAGTGAGGTGTAATAAAACCAAATACTACATGAGTTATCGGGAGGAAATGGGGAAAACACTATTTTCCCTTGGTACGGGCGCGGGCCTATCACCCCGAATCCGAAAGGTGAGGGGTGATAGGCCCGTAGCCAGACCGGGGGAAAAGAGTATACAAAATATTGACGCTATTGAGGGCATGGTTGAAAATATAGCCCAAGGTGATCTCAAACCATAATGCCCAGGAGGAGTACGTAAGCCGAGGGCATAGTATGGTTTCGAGATCACCGAGGCCTATAGTTTCACCATGCCTCCGAATAAAAAAAACAGTCAATATTGGTTTTATATACGAAGAGTGTAATTCTGTCACCTGATTGGTTAAAATAAACATTCTAGCCAGGATGCGAACACAGGCCTAGATCATCCTGATCAGAATTCTGTCGTTGGGTTCCACGGCCGATAAGGGAAGAAAAATACTTTTCATCAAATGAGCTTTGCAGATAGAGACTGGATCCAAAAAAAAAAACAATAAGGGGAGCTATTTGAAGTTGACTGCTTAAAGATTAAACTTGAGTTCAGTATTTAACCCTATATTTGTTGAGGGGGACCCCACGAAAGGATCGCATGGGTGTATGTATTTATTTTTATTTATTTCAACCATATTTAAACAGGGTAGCCCAATCAGTAGAAAAGCTAGAACCGGGGCCCCCTGTAAGAACAATAAAGTATACATACATGCATTTATAAAAAAAAAAAACATGAAACCATTACAATCTGATCAAGAGGAAATATAATAATTAGATACTGTACGTTTAAAAACTTGTCAGTGTAGGTCAATACCTTAGATTAAAAGGAAGTTGATTCAAAACAGAACCCCCACGATGGGTGAAAGTTCTTTGCCCAGCTTAGTTGTACTGGCATTATATTGTTTAAGACAACCACCCTACTGATCGAGAGTAGCATAGGAGTGGTGCTAATTTAGAGTAGAAAAAAATTTCAGTTTTAAATGCACGGAGGCATCACTTTTTAAACACTTATGAATCATATGTGCAGTATCATTTAGATATACATTTAAGGTCTTCCACCCAAATTACAAAAACATATTAACACATGAGCTCTGGACTTCATTATACAAAACGAGAAGCTTGTTAAATAGAAACTGGAGCTAGTTTTGATAAACACTGGGAAAACAGTTATACCACACCAAATTACAATAATCAAAATACGGTATAGCCAAATTTGTAGCTGTAATTTTGGTTTTGTTGAAAAGGTTACCAATTTTTCCTTAACCTCGAAAATTAAAACCCAATGCGCTGAGGATACCTTTTTAGAAATATTAGTAATATGAGTATTCCAGTCAATGTGGATCGAACCAAACACCAAGATATATATGAATTACCCTTTCAATGATATTATAACAAATTGATAATCGAGACATTATTGAACTATCAATACAATGATTGGTGCCACATACCATGTACTTAGTCTTAGAAATATTCAGAGATAACGCATTCTTATATAACACTCTTCACTTTAGAAAGAGTCTCATTAGCACCTACAACATATCTATATCATTATCGCAAGCATACATGAGAGCCATATCGTCAGCATAAAGAGTAGTTTTGCATGATAGAATAGACGGTAAATCATTAACAAAAATACAAAGGAGCAACGGGCCTAGGATCGAGCCCTGCGGGACACCAATGGTGATGAATTTCTTATCAGATGACACACCATTCAACAAAGTAGTTGCCTGTTTACGCCCATTTAAATAAGAAATAAAACCATTTCAACTCATTGTACGCACACCAATGTCATGAAGTTTCTTTGTAATAAATTGTATTAACAGAATCAAAAAGTGTTAAAGAGGAGATCAAGAAAAATAATACCAGGGTTTTTTACTATCCATGGCTTTCAAAATTATAATATGTTACGTTCGAGAATGTGGGGGGTGAATGCGGGGTCTGAAACCAGATGCTCTCTAACTAAATATATTATGACGTTGCAAAAAAGAATACAATGCATACATGAACAAATCTTTCCAGAATTTTTGATATGATCGGCAGTACAGATATTGGGCGGAAGGTGATTTAAATCGTCTTATCACCAACCTCTAAGGGCTAGTAACTCGTGCTTCTTTCATCATCAGGTAACAATACCCATTTCAAGAGACATATGACAAATATTGGCAAGGGGAATTTGATATGTACGGTTTGCAGCTAACCTAAGAAGATTTGAAGGAATATCTCCACTCAGTGGCTTTTCTAATATGAGAGCGAACTCAATGCTTAGCGGACCCGTAGTCACTTGTTATTCTCGTAAACTTAAACAGTACTATTAGCACCATATACAAATTATCGGGGTTAGATCAACTTACTTCATATTCAAGTCGGAAAAATTCACATCGCAATCTGTATTTGCATGGCCTAACACTATGACAACGGTTACAAAAATGATCGTTCATGCTGTTACTAATGTATTTTCTTTACTATTATAAACACTAGTCGAAACCTTATGATTCGATTATTCGAATCCTCTACCACCATGACTCACGCAGCAATTTCCAAAGCTTGCGCGTATTTGGTGACATTAGATTTAATCACATTCATGAAAATAATCCGTTTAAGGGATCGATTTGTCAGGTTAACCCTATTACGCATGTCCCTAGCACGCTTCCAATCAGTTAGCACATTTGACAATTGGTGCTTTTCTTTCAGATAATCCCGATTATGTGAAAAGATCTTTATATTGCGGGAGTTATCAAGGGGGAAGGTACCCTTAATCCTCCTTGACTTTTAGGCACATGACTATTACATACTCCAACGAACATGTCCTTGCCAATATATTCCAAGCACGATAGGATCATTAACAGATTACGTAGACACTTCCAAATTTATCCTAGAAACATCACTTAAAAAACTTAATTTCATCAAATTTTTATACATATACTAGTAACTGTCTTGGGATTGACTTTATCCTATTATGTATGTTGTTGTAGAACTGACCATATAATGATCACCAATAGCAGAATACCACGACCATGGAATTTGAAACTTCCTCGGGCTTTGAGACACAAATTAAGTCAATAAGAATACATAGATGTTTTCAGCACACGAGTGGGTTCAGTGACAATGTGTGAGCTGATTATTAACACAAAAAAACAACCATATTAAAAAAAAAAAAAAAAAAAAAAGCTAAATTAAAATCACCTAAAGATGACCAATCCTCAAAATTAATTCCGTGCACAATTATATTAAACTTATTGAACATGTTAAAAAAAACCAAAAAACATAAAAAAGGTAAAGGTAAAAAAGGTAAAAAAAATTGGTTTGACTAATTTGGTTTCACCTCGACCCACAAAGCTTCAATGTCATCATCATCTAGATATTTTCTATGAGTTGCATTAATAGTTTCCTTAATGTAACAAACAACCAACGCTCCAGAATTACCAGTATTTGTGTTCAGTTTCCCCTACGAAAACATACTGTAGCCGGAATGGCAACGTCGGTCTGTCATTATATTATATTTAACCAAGATTCACTAATTGTGAAAACATCAATACACTCATTTTCTATCAAAAGCTTTAGGTCGTCCATTTATTTCGCATACTTTGAGTATTTAAATGGGAAATATTAAACCTTTCCTTTTCGAAGCTAACACTGTTATCATTTGTTATACCACGTGTAACCCTCTGGTCAGTCGACAGACATGAGGAGCTATCTGTGTCACCTCATTGCAAAACATTAGGGAGCTGTACCATGGGACCCTCTGACACCATAATTCCAAACATTAGGAGGTTACATGTGTATCCCTCTGGTCACCATATCATAACATACATAAGAGCAATACCATGTGTAACCTTCTGATCACTATCATTACAAACATTGGAAGCTATGCCATGTGTAACCCTCTGCGTCCCATCAGTACAAACATTAGGAGTATACCATGTGTTGTGTAACCCTCTGGTCACCATCATTAAAAACATAAGGAGGTATACCATGTGTAACCCTCTGGTCACTATCATAACATACATTAAGAGCCACACCATGTGTAACCTTCTGATCACTATCATTACAAACATTGGAAACTATACCATGGGTAAACCCTCTGGTCACCATCATCATGTACAAACATTAGGAGGTATACCCTTATGTACCCTCTGTTCACCATCAGTGACAAACATTAGGAGGTATACCCTGTGTAACCCTTGGTCACTATCATAACATAACCTTACGAGCTATAACCATGTTAACCGTATGACACCATCCATACGGACTGAAGCTATTCCATGTGTAACCCTCTGGTCACCATCATTACAAACATTAGGAGGCTATTACCATGGGTAACCCTTGGTCGCCATCAGTCAAACTCCAGAAAACATGATTATATAACCTGGTTAATTTCAAGAGTTCGACACACCTAAGCAGGCAAAACGATTGTTTCATGAACGGGTATAGTAAAAAAACTCCTCGAAATCATTGAGGACGGGTTACAAAAATTTTTAAAATTACCCAAGCTACCTCTGACCATAATAACTATCATCATAGTCATAGTTTGTTGAACTATAACACTTCACCTTCCATTTAACACATGTATGCACTTTTTATCATACAATTGATTTTTTCATTGGGAGTCAATATGTTCATTATTGAGGACTATAGTGGATTCAAGGAGGTGTGTAACTTAGGGTGCCAAAAATTGTGAAGAATTAACAATCAACCTTTCATGTGGTGCGGACGTGATGTTGGAGTCCAAAACGGATCCCGTCGCGTAATCGGACTTCTTGCCATTTGTTTTGTCGGGCAGATGAGTACAATTTCCTTGCATTTCATTGACTCGATGATCGCAGCTCCGAATACGGCAGTTTAGTTTTACATGGCCTGCAGATGGCCCGCGGTCACAATGTATAATACTCGATATCTTCCCGGTGTACTTTACCTGCGTTTGTATTAGCCCTTTGAGCTACATCTCTGATTCCTTTCAGGACTTCATGTACAAAATTCAAAGCATGAGACTGATGTCTGAGGCTGCGATTAAGCAATTCCAGTAGAGTAAACAAAAATACGATCAGGCGGCTCTTATTTAATATCTTTATACCACCAGTTTTCCCTATGTAACTCCCAATACGGATGAATAGTTCGTACGACAGTCCTTACGCTGGGAAGAGGTGTCCCGGCATTATGAACTATGCCCGCTCTTTCCAGGGCACCATCGTTCATTTTTGTTTCAATACTGAAGTAGTTGAATTTTAACCAATCAGATGACAGGGATCTATATATGATGTATATAATACAGTCTAATACTAAGTAAAAGGTATACTCAGCATGATACAGTAAATGGCTCGACCAGTGAGAAGTAGGCCTACTAGGTTAAGCACGCATAACTAGGTGTGAAAGTAGCATTAGGCATGTAACGCTATGACGTTACACCAAAAATATACAGAATAATTTAGCAGAATACACTGATTGCTCCTCAGATTCCCAGAACAGCAATAATTAGAGAATAAAGGTATTGTTTTTAGCCTCTGCCGTGTATGTATCGTGTCATATCACATGGGCGACAGTATTTTTTGAGTAGAACAATGCGCAGATGAGTTGTTTTACGCTAAAATAGTGCTGTCGCCCGTGTGATATGAAACGATAGATACACGACGGAGGCTAAAAACAATACCTTTATTCTCATTCTTTAACACCTTCATTCAACATGTTCAAAATAAGAAGCTATTAGTGACATATTACTAAAATTATGGTAGATTTGAATGAACTACCCCAGCATTTTAAAATGGATCAAGCCGTTGTTACTATGCGTCTTCGATTGACCCGAGTAGTGGGTCTGCGTATCGCGTTTACGAGTACCCGCTGTACCGTGTGATATCGTCTCTTATCATTTAGTAGACATGAATACTTGAATCTCATTGGTTAACAGGCCAATTAATATATTTCCGTATTGCGTGGTAGGAATTTGCTAACCACGTAATATATCCCGTATTACGTGATGATTACACCAAGTATTAAACCCCTACTTAACATACATTAAAATCTATGTATGTAATGATCTTGTGCATCTGTGCGGGAAGAGACTGCTCTGCCAACCCCCTCTGAGAAGCACAATCCAATATGGCGCTTTTTGCAACTCACTGCTGTGTGTGATTGTGCAATGCAAAACATATTGATACAGTAATTTATTCCAATGTTCTTCATGTATAAATAAATTGGGAAATTCCCCTGTGTTTTAGAGAAATGGTGGCTACTGCCAGGAAGTCTTTCAAAGAGGTGAGTTAAATGTTTCCTCGGTCTACAGTGCAGTGGGCAGGCATACACTGCAGAATTCAACTATTGTGCAGTGCTTCTGACATGACAGCCTGGTCTAGGAGTAGGACTGCCTTGTTGGGCATTGGGAAAGCTGGTCTACAGAAATTATGTTGTTGATTTGTACTTTGTAGGCCTCCATAGATACTAGAGATAGGCCTAGCTAGGCCAGAGGCCTGTGGTCTAGGCCTACTGAACCTGTTTTTAATTTAGTTGGAAAGCCAAAATTTAGTGCTTGGCCATGACATGATCTACCTCTGACTGTGCTATTCCAGATTTAGATCTGATCTACTTGAGGCTTACCACTTCAATATTCATGTCTACTAAATGATAAATTCGTTATCCCCTGTTTTTTTCTACGCAATACAGAAAATACCTATGATTGGGTGCCGTATCACATTCGGCCTACGGCCTCATGTGATACAGCACCCAACCATAGGTATTTTTCCGTATTGCGTGAACAAACAGGGGATAACTAAAAACATCCAGGGCTAGGAACCAACGAAATTGCGTAAACAATCTCAAGTGTTTAAGAATGTTCTTTACGGTACTACTAGTTTCCATCCTCCAGACGGATTAAAAATATTTTGCAAGTATAAAGTGCTGATGAAAACATGTAAATCTCAAAATGATCGAGCTACAGAATTAAACCTTACCAATTTAAATGTTCGTCGTCCACTATCATTTCTGGTTTCCCGTAATAAATATGCCTTGTTATTTCTCCAAAAGTTGTGTTCATCGTTTTGATTTGCTTTGGATCGTGCTCAACACCATGGGTACGATAGTACCAATGAATAGCGTAACTTTGCGACCAGTCTACGAGGGCACCTTCCTTCCATACTCTAGGTAAACTATACCAATCAGTCCACTGTGGGCGGAGAAGTGATGTTGGTTCAATGTGAATTAAATCGGGATGTTCACATGCTAGATAATACGGCCTCCTAATTGAATTCCAGCCCCATTTCTGATCGTCAAATCTTTTGTACGAATCATAATAGATCTTCAAAAAAGGTGATTTTGGCGCTGACAGCATAACGCCATTATTCAAACCTTCGCCCCATGCGTGTTCTATTCCCATGCTAAAGTTGTATTTGCGTAACGGGTCCATGTTACCGACGATCATGGCATCACAATCGAGATAAATCCCTCCGTGTTCAAGGAGAACCTCCATACGCGTCACATCAGCTTTATGCTCCAATACATTCACAGGGATACCAAATATATCACGAGGCTGATCGCGATGAATGATTTGCAATACACCACCAGCTTCTAGTTTAAAACTCTCCCACCATTCATCGTCAGGTTCAGCGTCTGTATGAAACATTATCTTGTCCGGTTTTTGATATCGAAGTGCACTTAAAGTGCTTATGTAGTGAGAAAACTTAAATTTATGGGAAGTGTACCACACGTAATGAACTATGTTTGGTACGACATAACTGCCAGATACATTAACACTGTAATCACGGGGTTTAATAGCCGATGAATTATATAATATCAGTCGCGCCATTTCCCCAAAAGTAGTTTGCATTATATTAATATCCGGGAGGTGCAATCTTTGCCCATAAAAGGCGTAATAAAGTTTCAACGCAAAGTTGTCGTTATGACTACAGTGCCCATAGAATATATTGCTTCTGCAACCGGTTCTGCTAAGATCTTTCCTGCTAAATCTTTTTTTCTCCACAAACACTAAGTCCGGATACATAGAAACGAGCGACGTCAATGCTGCATCCACATTGTATAATTGTTCATCATACTCACGGAATGTGTCAAGCCACTTTTTAACAAACGACGAATTCTTCTTAGATAATATTATTGATGGATTGATGCGGCCCATATCCTTACCAATTACACAGTCATAATCTATCACTTTCATGGAGTCTTGAACGAGTACGTCATTGTCAAGGTACATGCCACCATATAAAGCCAGGGCTTTCAAGCGACACAAGATATTTTGGTGATATAGATCAGTTGCCAGCTGGACCAAAAATCTCCCGGTCGGTTGTTGCATTGCTTGCACAATATTGTTTTTTAAGCATCGGGTCCTGAATATGTCCTCAATACAACCTTTATATTTGACATGCTCTATTTTATCCCAGTATTCATCTTTAAGAAACTTTTCGTCTGCAAGAATTGAAACATTATCATCTTTGGATGTCGATACTTTTTGGACACTTAGTACCTCCTCAAATTTATGAATTTAAATTCTAAAAATCCTTGAGCGTGTGTCCAGACATAATTTGGACATCATTCTGGAAGAACGATTCATCTTTCCAGGATCTGTGTTCCCCGAAGTCCACCAATACAAAAAAGAAGATAAACGAAGCTACCGTAACTACTTCAAAGGATAATTTCATTTTTTCTAGTGTTTTTGCTCAAGCCATTACAAATTCCCTCAGTTCTTCTCTTTTTGCACCTATAAGAAGGGAATAATCAGAAAGAAATCATATTAGTAAAATCTCAATACTAGCATTTAACGTTTCTCTGGCTCGTATAGACAGTCTTGTCCTTATACTCGTTTCCACCCATTGAGCTAGAATATTTTTTCCACTCGTCGTGGCTGAAGAATGGTCGCGCAAGTAGCTGGCGCCGCACCCGAGTGTGGGCATAATTACAAGCGCAAATAAAGACGCCAACGCAAAACGTACGCGCGACGTTGCGTGTTAAGGCTTAATTCCGCGTTTCCCACTACCACGACGAGATGAAATAATGTAGAGTGTGTATATGTGTGTGTGCGTGCGCGCTCGCGTGTGTGTGGGTGTGTGTAAGGGCTTAAAGACACTATCAGTGATTTCCCCAAAAGAGTCAAAATATTTTAAATTTGAAGGATAGCTTAAAAGTGAAGGATAAGTCTGTAGAATTCCCATAAGTTACTTTTCCAACTGAAGAATTGACAGAAAAAGGAAAGAAAACGGCAGTGTTCAAAGATATGAATCCCATTCACTTATGTGTTGTGATAAGTAATGACTAAAATATCCGATTTTGTCCTATTAGGTTGCCTCTGATCGTTGCATTTGCAGGGTAAGTTAGGATACCTGTAATTGTTAATTTTTTTTTTGATTTAGCAAATCACTGATAGTGCCTTTAAGGAAAGTCTGGGTTATTCAACTGCATGTTTATTTGGATGCTTCTGTACAGAACCTTAACGTCGCAGTATAATAATAATAATAATTATAAAATAATAAAAATGAATGGTTTCAATCTCGTATCGTAGGCTAAATTACCAGAAACACACAACTAATCAAACAGAAACAATGCAACTTCGAGACAGCAGCTTAATCAGCGCCATGTTGCAACACCCAAACAAACTAACCAAACATATACACACAATGGGAACTGAGAGCTTTCATGGTTCATTTGCCAAGATCAAATGAACCATGAGAAGATTGGAAATCCAGAGTATCAATATATAGTACATGGAAATGTATTGGATATTTTGGTTTATTTTTTTTCATAAACAACATTTTGACACCAATGTTTTTCCAATACAGAATTTCAAAAATCATGGGGTGTCATTTTTTAAAATGTGTTTTTGGTCAAGTTGGTTGTTTTATAAGTGGCAAATTTTGTACAGGGGTAAACAATAAAAGTGTTTAAATTGTTTTAAAATATATACCAATCTGTTCGGTTGCACATAAGGTTTCTAAAAAGGTATGGTTTGCCATATTTACAAACTATAGTTTGCCATATCTACGACCTATTGTTTTAGTACAATTAACTCAAGACAGTTCAAGGTCATTATTTATAGAATGGTCCGATTTTGTTGAAATGGGTTTTAAATCGTTCATTGGGTCATACTAAATAAGAAAATATAGATAGATTATATTTCACCTTCCAAAGGTGGACTTTACGCTATGACTAGTGATCTCCATGACCCTGCGGACCATGGCCATATTTGCCCCTTAATTATCATCAAACGTCATTGACAATGTGACCTGTATATTTCACAGCTTCTGTAGATGAACAAACCATTTTTAAAATGAACTGGTGAACCTGACGTCACAAACAGTGGGTTTCGTAAAACACAAACCCCAGGGTTTTATGTTTTTTTTGTACAAACCTTGGGTTTTCAAAAATTCAAAACCCTGGATTTGTAATAATTGGACAAATATGTTAACGTGACGTCCTATGCCAAATTTTATTACACAATCCATGCATGTGGATGGGCCACGAACTGTCTTAAATAGAAATACAGGTCTTGTGTGTAAGTAACTGATTTGCGCCCTGTGTTATGACGACGAGACTTCTCCAATGTGGTTTCACATCAGCCATTTGAAGAGATTCAGGACTTGATAGCAAAATTCAGTCCGTGAAGGACCTTTGATTTTCATAACGCTATAGGTGTGACAAGGAAACACAATTGTTCTTCTATTACCTCTAACTGCCCATTGATTCAAAAGCGCGCTCTATGATTGGTTAGTTTCACTGCCCATTATTCTGCATTATCACGTTTTGAGAATCTTCGTCCTATGCTCTCCTACACGTTTTTTAAACCGATAATTTTGGCATCCGTCACTCTCTGGAGTGTCAACTTGATATGGGGTCACCAATTTTTTTTGCAACCGAACATGGGGGGGTTTTCTGCAGTCACATTACTTCGCTGTGTGTCTAGGGGTTCACAATAATCGCCGTAGCGTATAGATATCGCATGTATTCGTCACGAGATGCGTCAGATTAATACTTAATTATCACGGGTCATTTCAAGTCAAAGCAACTGTAACCTAAACAAGCAAAAGTCATGGGCGGCATCGCTGGGAAATATTCGCGATTTAAGACCATAAAGAGACACTTAGAGAATTATTTAAAGACTAACGACGCGCTTGCAACTCGGAATAATGAGATGCGTCTCTATATTGTCGTCAGTATTTTAGCGTCCAAAGGAGAGAATATCGAGTTTGAAGAGTTCGGCAAAGGCAGCTTGTTGGGTTCGGAAACACTTCTATGCCTAGGTTAACGGGAAGAATGGACGCCGTACAAAACCGGGTCGTTGAAAAATCGAGGAACGGCCTAAATAGAACCCACCCGGGGGGGGGGGGGTACTTGTATAAAATGGTGGGTATGATGCGTGACCAAACAAGAACAAACGCGTAAAAAGGTGTCTTTTTTTCCAACAGCGATGTATGCGCGTACATTGATAGGGTGTCAAAAACAGCAAAATCAGGAAAAAAAAGGTATGTTTTTTCTTAATCCTGAAATTGTGATAACTCAAATTAAGCAGAGATCAACAGATCAAAAATAGTGTAAAGCAAGCAAGATAATAAAGGGTTTTGTTTTTTTTATTAACACACAATGCATTGAGTACTTGTTTTTAGGGTTGCAAAAAGTGACGAAAATACTTCTTTAGTTGTAGCAAAACACAGACATACTTGTTTAGGTTTTAAAAAAATGTTTTAATGTCGGTGGAAAAATAAAACTCATTTAGGGTAGCATTTTAAGTAAAGATCCAACTGTTCACTACAATGCAATCTATAAACACTTTGAATACAAGTGGCCCCCCGGGAAATATATAGCTTAAAAACAAAGGTAAGCAGTAGAATCTGCGCACTGAGATGTGTTTGTCCTGAAGCGAACCTCACATTTGATGCAAGCCAAAGCTGAACTGAAACGGTCAAAGGATATGGTGACCAACAAGCCTGATTTACCTACCATGAGACTGATGTCTCGAAGCTCTATTAATCTGATGTGTCAACGAGGATTCGTCAAAGGTTGCACAACAGTCTGGTTTGAGCTGATGCTGTTTATTTGTCGGCTTGGTAGAGAGAACCTTCGAATGTTGGAGCAAGATCATTTGGCGATTGGTGTGATTCTAAGGACGCCGCTACGTTTAATCAGGCCAGGGACGAAATGACCAAGAAAGAGTCGTGCTGACACATGCAACACGAGTGAAGCTGGACGTAATGTATGGCAACTGTTTTCCTTTAGCTTCCTTTTGAAAAGTCATTAGTCATTGAACCCTCAATGTCCAGCTTTGTTTCATAGACCATTGAACAAAATCCCCAAAGATGTTGACAACAGCTTGGTACGTCCAAAATGCTCCATTGGGAGAACGTAGCTCGGAACTTTTAAATGGCAAAATTGTCTCAAGAGGCGGGATTGGTCAAGAGATACACCAATCACGCATTCGCTCCACCTGCATTACAGTGTTAGATGAAAGTGGATTTGCTGGCAGGGACATTATCAATGTTTCAGGTCACCGCAAACGAGTCAGGATCAAATCCTACATTGGGCGACCAAATGATAGAAAGAAACAGAAACTATCAGAAGTCTTGGCCAGCCCGTGCCTGCACAAAGTGTTAATAAAAATATAGCAAGCCATCACCAATCAACTTCCACAAGACCAAGTACACCTGATCAAAATGTCTCCATGGAAGATATTGAAGCTGCGGAATTGATTACATTTAGTCCGCTCTTACAGGATCGGAGGACTTGAACTGGATTAAATTAAATTTCAACAAGAAAATAAACTCAATGACAATTGATCTAACCGTCACAACCCAGGAATCTGCACCAATAAGTTCGACACTTGGTATGCAACCACAACCAATGGCTGTCCATGGTTTTCAGTGTTTTCCAATAAAGTAACAATTCAATTAAAAAAAACAAAGGGACTTTGGACTATTGTACACTGCGTTTCTACAGTGTTTGTTTATGGTTGACTTTTCCCTCATTGAAACATTTGAACTTCTTACTTTTCCACTAACAACTTGAAACTTGAACTTCTTACAATTATTTGGAAGTTGACACTTTTTATTGTGTACATTTGTTGCAATTGAACCTGGAACTGGAGGACTATAGACCTATAAATTGGAAGGTAGTCTTTACTTTTCTTATATTCAAGTCCGATTCTCAAACATAATAATAATGAGATTCAATTGAATGGATTCTTTCGCACAAACACAAAGATATTGGTCTCGTTATGAGTTTCATATCTCGACCAATATTTGTGTATCGTGCTCAATCCATCCAATTTTATCCAATAATGGGTCCACGATTAGCCTAATGCGTGCTGCAAACGTACGTTCTTTTGGGCGCGTGTCACCACCGCACTACTCTAGGCGCACGCGCTACATTTAAACGCGAAGAGACATTTTTTTCGGTTATTCTTTCATTTGTTGGGTAATAGAATAAAATAAAGGGTGCGATGTCCATTTTTATCCGAATATTGTGTCCTCGGCAGTAAAACATTTGAATAATTTGTATAACATGAACACTTAACCTAAGAGCATGTTTACTATCACCCTCTTTTTTTGATGCAACATGTTCACACAACTGTAATTCTCTTCGAATTCAGTTCGTGATTTCATGTCACCCCTCCCTCCGTCTCCCTTTCCTACCACTGTTTGTTGCCGCCAGATTTCAGGATAAAAAGGACGATCTTAGTCCATGTCGAGCTCCAGGTCTCCTAAATAAATCGGATAGGACACTCGATCAAGATAATGGATCGTACTGCTCACTGATCTGCATGAAATCTGTAGCTTATATTCGCCAGTCGTGCGTGGCGCTAATAGTAAGTACTCTAAACTCATCCCCCGGTTTGACGTCCTGTTGACTTTATGCATAATAATTAGGTAGCTTATCGAAAATGGTGGCGCAAATCACACCAAATGTCGAAATTGTCTATGGGCATTTGTACACAGTGTCACCCACCACACCCGCCTGTGTCAGGCATTCAAGAACTGATAGATGAGGGAGAAAGACATTTTACCAGTACATTACTACCTTGAAATACTTTAATGGCATGGAAAGAGTGTAAACATCTGGAATGTTTTTTTTACTACAAAACACCATAACTACCCGTACTGGTTCTTTGAAATTGAATTCTAACCCAGCTGTTATGCATGCGTGCATTGTGATTCAAATGTTACCGTAAAACAAGTGGCTATTAAAGAAGCTTAAAGTTTGACTCTTTTTGATGGGTCAGTTTGATGCTAACAGAACACTGAACTCTTTTGAACATTTGAGCACTCGTGCTCTCTTTGAACGTGTTTTGACCATTTTATCCCTGGTAAGCCTTTGGCCTTAAGCGGGGGGGGGTATTTTGTGTAGATTTTGTTGTCATAGTGTCATGTCATACAATGTTGTGTCGTCAAGTCGTCATTCGTCTCCATAAACAATGGCTGCCGGCTGTTCCACAGCTCAAACTCTCCTCATATTTTGAAGAGGCTCTTGCATCAAGGTCTGTTTCCCTTGGGGGGATCTTAGAACAGTGATCATTGCCTACCACCTTTGGTGCATGGGCCATCATTTTGTTTTCCCCCAGTTTACCTTTTTTCACGTTCGTTCTGATTGCCATGTGGGATTTCCTTTTGTTCGCGGTTCTTGAGGTTTTTAAACAGCTCTGGATTCTTGCTCCATTAAATAAACGGTTATTTGTGGCACAGATTGGATACCTCCGGTCACAATGCTTTGGTTTTTCTCATTTTGTACTTATACCTGGGGAGAAAAGGCCCGATTTTGGGTTTTTTGGGACACCTCTGCTGTCACAACAATTTATATACGAAAATGTTCACGAAAGTCTGTGGAATAAAATCTGGGTGAGCCATCTTGCAGATGTGGATGTTAAAGTTACCTTTGACCCACAGAAAGGACAAAGGTAAAACCTCTTTTCACCACATGTGCACTTGTGCAATTCATGTTCAAAAGAACCTAGGAAATAATTCTATGCAATATGGCTACTGATTGAAGCAAAGAAGTAGCAACCTTACCCTCACCAACAGACACCCACACCCAATTTTCTGTCCACACCCACATTTGACTACAATGTCAAATATATTCCATTACTGATTTGAGCCATTTTCAACCCAGAAGTAAATGGCTGAAAATTGGCTCAAAATAAATTGTGGTTGCCATGGTAACTGCCCAACTTGATGATTCTACAATTACACCAAAATTAAAGTGCTATTGTAAACCCATAATATGAGTGGTAATAAAAATCGTAATGGGATAATTCTTGGGAACTTGCAGATTTCTCTTGGGTGCCATTTTTGATTTTCTGAGAGGTTTAACCTTTAGAGTCGTATCAGCATGATCTTGTTCGAATTAACTCTTTGCAGAAAGTTTTTGGGCTGTGTGACTTTGGGAGGGTTTTATAATAAATATAGAGGGACCTTGTCCGAGTCAATGTAATTGAGGCTTAATAACTGAAATTGGAAAGTATTTGGAAAAAGTGAATGTTCATCAGACTGACTCCTGCCTAGAAAAGTTCTGCATTTTGATTCAAAATTTTTGAAGGTTTTAAACAATTCAAGACCATCAAGTTTTCCTCATGGGTCCAGAATTCATGGAAACTTTGAATTGGGTGTGAATTTCCTGGTCGCACACCTAACTTGGAGTACCACTTTTGTTTGAAGTTAGTGTTAGCGCTAAAAAGTTTATTTTTTATTAACTTAATGAAGGTAATTGGATTTTCGGATCCAATTTACGATTTTTGATGAATGTAATGAAATATAGAAATTGATAATTAGAACTTGGCTGTTTCATTACTCAAAATTCAAGCAAAATTGGACGAATTTAGGTGTACAGTGAAAATAGTGAATTTATTTAGATTTATGGATTAAAAGAATTTGAAGCTTCAGTGAAGACTTATTTTACTTTTTATTTCGCGTGGACTTAAGGAAAAAGGGTTTTATGCAGTGAACTTGGAAATGCAATTGCTCCAACTCTGCTAAAGGTTCGAATTTGCTATTCGCCATTGGAGACGCTACCTGTTATTTTGGCCCGTTACAATACTTTTAATGTCAATTAAATCTTTTTTGAAAAAACAAATCTATGCAAAAATTACTTTTTGGGGTAAAATGGCCCAAATCAGTCAAGGTCAATTTTTACATGGTAATCAAATGTGGGTTTGGATGCAAATTGGGGTGTGAGCCGTGGGGATCTATGGATAAGGGTAGGGTTGTGGGTTTTAGGCTTAACCCGATCTCCAAGTTATATTAAAAATAAAATGTGCAAGTTTCAATTGTATAGTTCTTATAAGAGGTGTTTCTTACACAATTTTCAGTTTTTAGACATTTTGTTATATTTTTTAGTGAACTATATGGAAAAGAGGGTTGACCTTTCGCTGGGGTCAAAGGTCACTTTAACATCCAGGTCTGACAAAATGGCCCACCCGGACTGTATTCTTCAGACTTCAAGGAACATTTTGGTATACAACTTTTGTGACAGCAAACGTGGCCCGAAAAACCACGTCTGCTCCCTAGGTATTGGGGCATTTACTTCGTACGACTGGCGCGGCGAGGCGTATAATCTGTAGGTTAGAACTGTTACACCAGCAGAAAAGCAAGATGTTCACATTCCTGACAGAATTTACAGTGTATCTAGCATGTTTTGCGCGCGTTGCGACACAATTCAAAAGCATTCAGACTGGTGTGGCAGGAGATATAGTCCTCCGGGCTCATAGTCCGGGAACAATGGTGAACAATAGGCCAATCGATTCAGTTGACTCTTCACGCAACATTAGTTTCACGCTTTATTCCGTTGTCGTCTATGGAGCCCTGACTATGATACCTGCCGGACAATGATTACTTTCACACAGGGATTCAGGCATTGTACTTTAGGTTTGTAGTAAGATATTGATCTGGC
>JAMKCH010003635.1:0-109713 GCA_023653785.1 Ophioderma brevispina | reverse complement strand
GCCTGGGAAAGATCCATCTAATCCAAAGAACTATCGACTAATATCACTCCTCAGGTATACTACCAGCGCTTTTGAACGCTCCTGCTCAACTGTATCACACCTGTGATAGAGGAGCACTTCATGCCAAACACGCAGGTTTCCGGCCAGGCCAATCAGCAGCCACATGGTTTTTCGAGAAGGGTTTGGTACCCGGAGTCGTGTTCGTCGATCATCAGCACTTTTATCCACAGATGCTTACTCGTTAAGATTTTGGACTCACCAAGGATTCTCTTGACAGACTTCATCAAAGGATTGCTTGTCGTAGGCTCAAGTGGACTACCCCAAGGGAGCGTGCTCGCAACTCTCCTGTTCAACATCTGTAGTAACGACCAACCTAGGAGTGTCAGGAAAGTTGTTTTTATCTATGTAGACTATTTGGAATAGCGCACAAGATGCCAGACTTTACAGTTGTCAAATAGAGACTACCAAAGCTTTGGATGAACTCACGCCTTATTATGAGGAAAACCACCTATGTGCAAATCCACCAAGACACAGGTGTGGGTGCTTTCCATCAAATGTCAACAGCCTGCTCTGTCTACTTAGGATTTTACCTTTGACCATACTCTCTCTCTCTATTATAAGACCCACACCAAGAAGCCGAGAGTAAAGTATGTTCACACAAAAACATCTTGAAACCAACCCATTGCAACTAGATGGGGGGCTCGTCGCACATACCCAAGATCGCGCAACTTGCCTGTGCTACTCATTTGCAAGATGCCTGCTCTGTATGGGAAAGATTAACCAATGCCAACAAGCTTGATTTTAGCGCTAAATACTCCGCGGCTATCAACAGGATGTTCGCCCAACCCAATGGAACCAATTGATCCACCAGAATCTGTCGTATGTAGCGAGCATGTGGAAAGAGCGTTAGTGCCAAGTATCTAATGTGAAAGACCCATGTTAGACAGAACCCAGCTGTTAACTGACTTAAATCCAGAGAAAAATGAGTCAGAGAGTTTAATAAGCAAAGATCCCACCCTTAAACAGTTCTAAGGAGGTTAAGAGAGGAGTCGCCTTGTGGAAAGAAAGACTTGCCATCAACCAAGTTAATGTATGGTATTAAACCTGGTGCAGTATAGCCGCCATGGGAGCTGACTCCTCATGGTAATGGCGAGTCTGAACAGAATTGGAGAACCAGAATGGCCGATCTAAGGTTTCCTTGCAAAAGTGGGGCTATCTGGAAGCAGATCAGGACACTACCTCTGGTTAGGGAACAGCTTCACAAGCAGTGGAACATCTCTTGGCCTACACATGTGGAGCAGCAACATGCACAGACAAGGACCTTGCGATTTCAGTGAACAGCCAGTACATGGAACCCATCTCTGGCTTTAGATCATGTTGAGAAACCACTGTGTGTTGGAACGATAAGAATCCTTCAGAACATTATCGAAATTTTGGTTGGTCTTGAAGTTAACACCTGAAGTATACCAAACATACCCCCCACACTGCCTTAATTTGGTTTCCGCAGATGACCATTAAATCATTTTACGTCATCAGTGACATCAATACCAAGATTCCCCCTAATCTAACATTTCAACTTACCCAATTCATGTCAATGTGACAAAAAATTTCAACCTTAGCAGTGCATACTCAAAGCACATGATCCATTGACTGCAAGTTTGTAGAGATGCCTGTTATTCCAACAAGCAATATTTTAAAGTATTGGAAAGCCAGCATGTTTAAGCACATTCCGGTTGCTGGCTCATAACAAAATGTGACTTCATTTGTTTAATTATGTTTGATTTTATGCCATTTGTGTTTGCAGTTCGTGTCCAGCGGGCCGGTGGGTTTGCCAGCCTCTTTTCTGAGGGGGGGGTCAAATTGATCTTTTTGGGTTGGGCCTAAAGTGAAATCTGGAGCAGACAAAAGAATATCAAACATTTTGAGGATTTTTTAACCAAGTTTGCTTCCCAAATCGCTGATTTTTGCCAAAAATCTGCCATTTTTCCTTCGATTGGGAGGGCAAACTGGGGGTAAAGAAAAAACATTGAGAGGGAAATGCCCCATGCCATGGATATTGCCAAAGTTCGTTCTGAATACATTTATTAGGCTAGCTGGATTAAATGGTAAAAGAAAGAAGAACATAAAATAAAATGGCGGATATTTTCGAACAAAAATTCCCTATGCAAGAATGCAATGATTGAAAATAATGGTAAATATGGACTTAAATTTTACTTGATACTAAATAGATTGTAATTTAATCAAATAGTTCAAATGTCAAGAAATTTCAAGGAACAAGAAATTGTGAAAGTATAGCCATAATATACTCAAAAAAACCAAAATATATCAAAATGGCGGCCATTTGATTTTTTGGCGCCAAAGGGAAATGATTAATTTTCAAAAAGTTATTGAAATGGTAATTTTAATGTATTCCCATCATATATAATGAATAAACACATGAAATTCAATCTTTAAACTTATAAAACTGGGAATATTAGTCAAAAATAAGCTAAAATATTGAAAAAACATGGCCGCCATTTGACATTGCTGGCTACCCCACCGTGCACATTCAAAAAAAAATGTAGCTTCATACTTTTGGGTTTCCCATGACATATTCTACAAGATATAAACGTGTAACAAAGATAGCAAGAAAAATAATTGCAACCTCTCAAATTGCAACAAAAAAAAGTCCTGGATCTAAAAAACCCCAAACGGTTGTTCCTCTTCCAGGTAGTCATCTATGGTGCCTGGATCCGGTTCAGGAGCATTCTACAGAATACTTTACCTGGGGGATGGACCAGTAGAGGAATGTAGTAAAGGTAATTGCTCTATAGTTGGGGGATCTAGTTTCTCACCTTTTTTGTATACTGGAGTTATCGGTCCAGGCTCCAGTCTTCTGGATTTCCCCATTCTACCCAGGCAATGTGATTAACTTCAACAGTGCTGTGTCATAGTGGGCCACGCTTTCAGGGGTTTCTAGCTATTGATGATTTTATCCATCCACATGCTTTGTATTGTTTCAGTTTCATTAATGGCCTCTCTACTTCCTCGTATTGAGAAGGCATGCCTGTTGAGATAGGAATTGCCAGGTTATGGGATGGAGTGAAGTACTTCTTCATCTCTGGGGACTTCAGTGTTGAGATGTTTGCTGAAGGTTATTCCAGACTTCATTACTTTATCTGGAGCAGTTTTGAGGGAGCCCTGTTTGTATTTGGCAGTGCTGGCAGTTGAGCTTCTTTCAACTCGCTATAGTCTACGGACACACTTGAAGTTCATGGCTGTTTTCCTAGCATGTGCATCTTCCATCTCTTTAACTTCCTTTTCGAGCAGCTTCTTTTTCCAGGCTCTTCTACTTCATAATGTGAATTTCAATCTGGAAACAATGGTATCCACATGTGCAGAAGACCTCTCAAGAATGCCTACAATTATACATTTATTACAATAATGAATATTTAAGCCACTTTAATTGCAGCTGTAAAGTTAGAGCAGAAGCGGTCTGTGTTGTGTATCTTGGCTTACATGGCACTTTCATCATTACAACCGTATAACTCGTTATGACTAGATTAGTTATGATAACAGCCCCCCCCCCCCCCCCCGCAGCCATAAAAAAGTTAATAAGACTATCTAGTCATGATATCAGGACTAACATGTCATGGTGAATACCAAATGACAATAATTTTTATACCATGTCACGTAGTGTCGAACAAAGTAACCTTTACGAGCCGATATTTCTGAATGAGAACAATTGGACCAACTGATGTGCTCTTCAAAATTCCCCTTTAGAAAGTACTTACAGCAGCACAAATAAAAGAGGGCTAAGGGCGATTAGCCTAAGTTTTCATAAAATAGCCCCCGTGAGAAATTTTGGCCTATGGTAAAATGCAATATGAGGGCTACTTTTTGCATAATTGCTCAAATAGCCCCCTTAGCCCCAAAAGGTTATTTTGTCCCTTGACTTACAGTTTCCTACATGCTCCAGCGGACAGTAGGAAAGCCATAGTAGCAATTCTATGAATAGTAAATATGTGGAATTGGGTAACATGCCGAAAATCAAAAATGCAATTGAAATACTATCAAGTACTGATTGGCACATGCTGCAGTCTCACGTTGATCAATGGGGTCGCTACTGCTTTGTTTACCATCCGGGATGATGCTGTCAACATTGCATTTGAATGTTGCGCTAATGACAATCGGATTTTGTTGTGCTGCCCACAGTTATTAAAAATGAGCGATCCAGGCACGTTGGCACCGCGAAGTAGCGATACCCCGCGCCGCCGTTGTGAAATACCAATTTTTTTTTTTGAAAAACAGAAATTTGAAAAATTAGAGTGCACATCTTTCTAAATTCTTTTAATCTTAACGTAACACTCGATTACTCTGAAATCTTTACTGATAAAATATGCATCTCGTGGTACACTTCTGAGCTAGACTGCTTAACGTGATGTCATTGACTTAGCACAGTTGAGTTGCTTGTTGACCGTTCATGCTGTCCCCTGATTGTAGTCTGCAATATCGCAATCACCTAAAGCTCCAAACAGAGAATGTTGAACGAACGTGAAAATAGCCAACGGGGATCGGCGGCCTGTCACAGCCGATCCGCCCATATATGACCTGACCTCTATACAGGTCGGTGGCCATAGAGCCTGTTTCCAGATACCCTCGAGAGATTTAAACACATGGCCGCTGCTGGCCGATAGAATCATGGATAGCCGCCGACAAAAAATTGCCGATTTTTCCCTTCAAATGTGAGTACCCTTACTAAATTTCACGCCATATTACGCAGTATTTCTAGCAGTAAATAACGCTCAAAGCCTAGACATATTAGAAGCATTATTAGCAGTATGCGTTACTGCGTATTAGAAGTTCTTAAGGCTTCTATGCCCTTAATAAAGCAGTATTTGGCTTCTGGTAAGCAGTATGACACACTAGCAGTATACTGCTTGTAAAATAAGCAGTATTTATGCTGTTGATGCTAGCAGTATACTGCTTATTGATGCTAGCAGTTATACGCGTATTGATGGAGCAGTATACGCTTAATAGCAGTATTAATGCTTCTATTTAAAGCCTTATTTACCTATACTGCTTTTTAGCAGTACACATACTGCCTGTTAGCAGTTATTAAGGCTTAATATGGCTTAATAAGCAGTACTGAATAAAGCAGTTATTTTAGAGTAAGGCTTCTGTTAAAGCTATACTGCTTAAGTTAGCAGTATATGCTTAAATAGTTAAGCAGTATTAGGGAATTCTAAGCTGATGAATTGTACGGCAAATCTCAGGAAAGGCCAAGATCAGAATTGTAAGCGCGTTATAATGACTACCCCAACACGAGTACATGAATGAAGCACCCTCTTCTGCGTTTTGTCACTTTTGTCTTCCTTTCATTTTCAACTTCAAAGATTGAAAATGTTGGTGCCAATGCAATGCACAAACTAATTGATGATTGCGTTACAACCTCTCAAGTTGTCACTTATAAATTATAGATTCTTCTGTATTTGTTGTCGAGAACAAATGACAAACAAGGTCAATTCAGTTGACTGCTATTGGTTTCTTCCTTAATTTTAAAAATCTGTTAGAGAGTGCACATAATATTTTGAGGGAAGACCCACGAATAACAATTTGAGCCCGTTTTTTATTAGAATTTGTAGTAATTTTAACCTTAATTTTGATAGACGACCTTTGAATTTTGTATTGAATTTTGCTCCATAACTATGCAAGGTACAATGTATGTTGTAACTTGTAGGCAATATAAACTATTATATACTGTACATTTTTAAATCCTTAACAAGACAAACACACTTATGGTAGTAATTTTTACAGCACAATCCAAGTATTTTTTAATTTTTGACCTTAACAGAAGACAAAAACCACTAATGAACAATTATGTTTGAAACATTTTTTTGTGATATAGTTCGTGACCAGGACAATCATACATGTAAAATGAAAAAAAAATTTACAGTTTTTGGGACATTAACATACATGTATGGCAAATTGAATGTCAAATTGGTGGTCCCAATTCTGGTAATTTTTCAGTTTGTATTATAAAAAATGTACATTTACATGACAGACAAATGAAGCATACAAAGTATTTTATTACTTGCCAGGAACATACCGGGTACAGAAAGTAAATACCCCCGACGATACCGATCAAATTCATTACTGGAGGGAAGATGTGTGTTGCCACTAATTACAAACCAATGCAAGAATGATAGCTTACATGTCTTAGATGTATCTCGGCTTTTACAGCATCAATAGAATTTTCGTAATTTACAGCGGTTTTCTTAATGAGGTGAATTAAAGGTCCTTGGAGCTCCTTTTTAAAATGGCGCCGCGTGGTCGGAAAAGGTCGAAAGGAATTCGATAGGCAAGATTTTTTTTTTTTTTTCTTTTTTTTTTTGGCAGAACAGAAGAGAGTTTTGTGACGCTGAAGTGAGACGGAAACCTCAAAGAGGTTGCAAGGCTTTGGGACGCAAAAAATGGTAACATATGGTGGAGATACTTAGTGCCACAACACGCGAACAACTTGAACGACGTATGCAGCAATGCTGGAATGATGTTGCTTATCCACGTTGAGGCAGCGCTTGTCGACAAAGAGTGGGTCCCAAAAGTTGAGGATTTTTTAACATAATGGCGACAACAATTTCAGATTAAAACTAGGAATTCCGCGGTTCTCGGCTTTCGCCGCTCCTATATGCAAAGAATATAAGCTTTGTGCCGCCCCATGACCTTTGACCTGGGCACGGGAACCCTTTGATCTCATCAAAATATGAGGGATATCGCATGGTGCACCTATGACAAGTTTGGTTCCAATTAACTTAAGTTTTCAATTTAGATCAATTGTACATTTTTAAGCCCATTTTGCCCACTGACACCTCACATGACCTTTGACTCTTTCAACATGACCTTTGACCTTTCAACATGGACCTTTGACCTCATCAACATATGGGGATCCAATTGTGCCCACCTATTTTGTTTTAACAGAAGTTTGGTTCCAATTGAAGTTAAACTTTCAATTGAGGTCCAATTTAAAAAAAAAAATTAACAATTTGTTGGACAAACCACACATACCACACACAATCCACACATACACACGCACCAAGGATTGCTAAGTAGGTCTGCCAGCTGTAGATGGCGGCCCACAAAAACATAAAAGTTAACATAATTGAAATGTTTTTATGATTTTCTACACTTTTAACTTGTAAAATATAGGGGGGGTATTTACTTTCGGTACACGGTATACAGACATGTACAAATTCCAAGAATTGTCTATTGATTATATTGTCCAAATAGATAGACAATTAGTAATTTACATTTGAAACAGCGCCCTTCAAATTAGTTCAAAAATAGTTAACGCACATTCATACACAATAATGATTGTAAAGGTGGGTGCCCCGTCAAAGACCTCATCCCCCACTACTCCATGAAAATAGTTATTGTAACGAAGAAAGTTGACATTTATTCTCAATAAACAGTGAAAATTTAAGGCCCAGGAAATGTCTTGCGATAATGAACAGAACTAATATTAACACACTCTCCTATGGGATAATTTAAACACCTCTTGCTTTTAATATTCAAAATGGATGGACTGATTTAACTCAAAAAATTTACAATGATATGCTTCAATGTGAGGGGAAACATGGAAATGTTGGGTCACCACCTTTAACCATGTCATCATAAATATTTTAAACACTTTTTATTGAGTTTTTATATTTAAGTTCCCAATGGGTATTGTTCCTGAATCATATTAAAGGTGGCAACGAGAGATTTTCAAAAATATAAAAAGGGTGTCCCGAAAAAAAATGTGGTGAAATTCTGACTTTTGGCCCTGGTGTACAAGTAACGCTTTATATCAATAATATCCCCATTGTAAGGATTAAGCTGAGAAATGTTTCGTTGGTACATAAAATTGCAAAATTTCTAATTTCGTTATAGGAGCCAAATACAAAATTTAGCCTATGTCTTCTATTGAAAATCTACCGCATATATACAAAATCACCATTTTGTTTCATTTTAAGTTATTTCTGTGACCCAAAATAACAGGTTAGGGACTCTTATGTTCTAATCTATATGAAATCACTACTATCACAGAAAATGTGGTGACTCTTGAAATCTCTCGTTGACTCCATTTAAACAAAGTGCAGTGCTCAAAGTTGGACCATTTTTTTAACAGTGTATGCCGTCATGACAAGGCAAGAGATTCTGAATTGGCAGGATGGCAGGTTTACACAATACAATAACATGGCTGGAAGTTTTACACCTCTGATTTTATGCCGTTTTTCAAAGTTTTCAAAATAGCCGGCCATATTGTTTTCCACATAATTAGTCCAATTGTTTCAGAGTAATTTATATTCCATATTTAATAAATTATACAATGAGTAATATTTTTTATTCAAAAGAGAGACTAGATGCCTACATGTGGAACTAAGTCAATTCACAATCTTGTTCTAATCCGCCAGAGGACAATCCAGGTGAGATTGTTCAGATAAATATAGGGAAAAATTAACTAAACATATACATGTACCAGCTGAGTGTCATTTTTTTAGAAAAGGTATGCAAGCACAAGAGGTTTATGATTTCACTACAAATGGCCTGTTCGGGGTAATTTTTCTTGAAAATTGGTCCTGTTAGGGATTACTTCAGACACCTGAAACGAGCAAGGGTACCCCATAAACCCCCATGCCCACACCCTCCCACCGTGGGGGGGGGGGTGAGTGCCAGTATAACAAAAGGGATTTTGCATTGTAAAATCTGGGACCCCAGCAATTCAAATTTCACGGGCGGCACTGGAAACCGCACCAAATATTTCTGTCCTGTTTTGTACATCCAAAAGACAATTTTCATCTTATTTGATACAATGCACTATTTCATAAGTGATGTTCCAGTGCTTTCTGGGATCCGAAAAACTAAAATTACTCTTTGTGACAACTTAGTTTAACTAAATTACCATTCAGTGACATGGATGATGTTACTAGCCAATTACCTGCCAGAGTAGTAACTCCGCAATATCTAATATATATTTGAAAATTTGATGACCACTCTTCAAACAAGATGACCTTAAATTTGGCATGCAAATAAATATGATGTAAATATTTTTTAAAAGGTTTCCCAAATTGAAAGGGGATGGTGCAAATTATCTAAGGTTTTGCATGGTTTTAATCTTGATTGGATGCCCTTGACCCTATCTTTAAAGTTTTGCACCATATTTCACTCTGTGTTATGTGAGAGCTAAAATGTGATTTTGTGACCATCTTGTAGTACGTACGTACTGTGTGAAAAATTTATTTTGTCCAGTTTTACTCTAACATCCAACCAAATATTTTTTTTTTCTTTGATCACTAAGATTTCACAGGGTAAAATATGAGAAAAATAAGACATTACATGTAAGTTTCTTCAGGTTCACAATATTGAGCAGTTCTGGTAAAATCAGAGGTTGGGGACGAGGCTAATATGATGGGCCATGAACTTAAAGGGACAGGCTGATCACTAAATAACTTATCCCCAGAACCCAGATTTTAGCAGAATGGTCAAAATTTCCATAACTGCAAATTTTTCTCATTTCCCCTTTGATAATCTTAGCTGGGATAAAGGATGTGGGTTTGGGATGTTTTAAGTGAAAAGTTGCTTGCCCCCATTTTAGTCGACCAATATTAATTTTTACACTTACTCAGGATGGGGATTGACAAAATACACATTTTTACCTCCCACTTGAAACAGGTTGAAATTATCGCACAAACTTAAAGCCCTTCCCGGCACGGCACATTTTCACAAAAATGAATTTCTCAATTTGCTCTCAAATGATTAGGCCAGGTGTTTGAGCCATTGAAAGAACAGAGATATATTTACACATAAAATAACATACCAAAAAACAGATAGGGACATTGATTGAGGATAAAGAAGCATCCAGGTAATTTGTAGGCCACTTTTAAGTTTTTTCCATATAAACTTTATCAACAAATGTGTATCACTACATGAATATTTTGACTCGTTATCACTCAGTTCACTGATATTTAAAACCACAAAGGTTATAGACCATGTACATAGCGTGGGAAGGAAACATGCATACGGCGGTGCGTGCTCTGTGTTTAAACGCCATTTTCGTCGTCTGCCGGGTTCGAGTTACCAGGTGCCCACATGCACCAGTGCATGAAATATTGACTCTGTGCATGCGAATTTTCCTCTGTGCATGTTATTTTTCTATATTTTCGCCTTATTTGGAAAAAAAAAGCGAGCTACCATGTGCATGTAGATTTTAGTTCTAAATCGTCCCGTCGTCTGCCTGGAATTAAGAGTCGCGGCGACGTTAAATTTATAAATCGTTTTTACCCTAAGGAAGCTGATTGGTCTAATCCATTTCGGCGTGAGGGCTTTTGTAATAGAAAAGATTTACCAACCATGTAAAAATGTCCGATTTGAAAAAAAAATCTTGGAGTGTTTGCACTATTTTTCAAATGTGCCAGTGTCTCTTTTCGTTAGTTTGGGGTGAAATGAAAGTTTATATCAAAGATGAACAGCAGGTCATCCCCCTTGAAGTTAAAATTTTATTAATCCTTTCAACGGATTTTGTCGTATTTTACGCTCACTATCATTAACAGGAAAAAAATTTTTTAAAGTTCTGAGATCTTGCATCTCTGCTAGCTACCACTCTTTCATCAGAGTGATTTGCTAAATAATGCAGTATGAAAATTAAGGTAAACCTGTCAATTGTTCATAAGGGCAAAAAAAATTGTTGGATTGTCAATCAGCTGACTTTAGAGGTTGGGTCGGTCGGTCGGGAAAAATCTCTTTTTTTGTTGTCAATAGCAAACTGTTTGAAACATCGTGTTTGTATTTGTAGTAATAAGTTAATCAAACACTAACAACTCAAGTTGATTCGTTACTAAAAAATGCTCTTTGTACATTATGAAACCCAACTAACATGTAAGAAAAGTTTTTAAAAATCTTTTTTACATTTCAGAAAGTAAATTAAAAAATTTAAAATAAAAATTTAGGAATTTTCAAAATTGGGTCGGTATTCTTGTGCACAGTAAAGGAAAAAAAAACTTTTCCCTGATTTTCAAAATGGGGTCGTCGGATGAGACAATCAACATTCTTTTTTGCCTTCCAACCGTGACCAATTGCTGCATGCAAACAATACTGAAATGTGTGGAGTAATTCCAAAGGGAATAAATCTCCCACTCCCAGTGTTGTTAGCCGCTTAGTGGACCCAGGTGAATGGCGACAATTTTTGCAAAACGGTATAGGAAAATATTTTTCATCCGAATGCAGGAAATCACACATTTTTAGCAACTTTGTATATTGTTTCCAAGATGATCCGGCCATCTCAGAATGCTTTAATTTCATCAAAAAATGCATTCTATACCATAGAGGAATTAGAAATTTGACATACATGTCATAAACTCTGCATTACACTTGAATGAGGGAATTGTTTAATTCTGTCACGTCAGAACATTTTTATGCAGGAAGATGCTTATTTAAAACATCTTTGTTATCGTAAAGATCCAGTCTACGGCTGAAAAAGAGTAATTATGTGTTAAAAAAAGCCAGCCCGTACACAAATATTAAGCTCACCGATCTCTTGCTGTTGTTTCTGGCCGCAAAAGGGTGGGTTAACAACCGGGTCCATGCGTTATTTTCCATCTGCCAGCAAAAGTACCGAAAAACAAATTTATTTTTAGCCAACGAAAACCGACCCCATTTGGTCCAATATGACCATGACGTAAACTTTTGCAGGGATCTTCACATGCCAACATTCTCCAACGGTAATAACTGGTGGTGATTAGTTATTCAGCACTTCGTTAAAATAGTAAAACCTGAGCTTCCATATGCATGTTAGTATACACATGCAGTGATTAACAGCATGCAGCAGCATGCGTATCCAGTTGGTTACCATAGAATGAATGTAAAGCAACTTTCTAGTGACAAATAGGGTTGAGGATGATGGCACATGTCAGGTTTTCATGTCTTGCAAGCTTCCTAAATTTTTTACTTCAGTTCAAGGGATACAATGATAAAAGCGGCCATTTTTGTGCTATTGGTACATCAGTAGCAAGCCCCTCCATCTCAGGTTCACTTAAGTTATCTGCACACGTTACAAGCTTGGCCCTGCATATGATAGATTAGTTATTAAAAAAGCTTCAAGAAAATTTCCAGTACTAACATTGTAGCTATATAAACACACTGCACATTGTGCACATGGCCAATGACATGTCATGATCAGCAACTATTTACATGCTTACCTTAATGTCATTCAGGAGTCAGCCTTGCCATATAGACTGATGGATGTATGGATGGACATCCCAAAACGTACTGTAGTATTCCTTGAGTCAGAGTAGGAATAGCATGGTCCAAATTGCAGCAGCTGAGTGCAGAATTTAGCAGACTGTCCAGCTTGCATTGTTCTTTTGCACTGCCATTAGTGAAAGATAAGACCACCGATCCCACGGACTGGGTGAAACCACAATCGCTTCGACTTCATGTGGTCTGAACCCCCCCCTTAATTTGATCCCTTACTGGACTTTTGTTGGAAGCAAGTCTTCACCCCCCAGTATTGGTGCAGTATGGCTCACCAAAACAGTCTTATATAATCACATTGTCATCCATTGTATATTTACATATTTTTTTATACTAATTATGATCTCACATTTGATTTTTTTTTCATAAGTATATAATTACATTTCATTATTTTTAGCAAATGGAATTATATACTAAGTATTATTCTTATGGTTATTATTCTTATTATAATTTTTAGGTTGGTGCAGATGGCTTCCAATAACAGTCATTATATAATCACTCTGTCAATACATTGTTATTATTTAACATCTTTTTTTTTGTTTTATACAATTTATTATTAACATTTGATTTGTTCATAATATATAATTACATTTATATTTTTATCATAATGCTAATTAGAATACTAATCTTATTCATTTGAACGTATTTTTTATTATAATTTTTTATGTAGATGATTTCCAAAATGGTATGGTATAATCCAATAGGTATGAATCATTGATATTTGTTAACAGTTTTTACTATTAAGATTACTGTTTTGGTGTAGAGCCTTCCAAACAGTCATTAATTAATCCATCACTTCATTTTTTTTATTTACCATTATTTATTAAAATTCAAATTTTTTATTATTATATAATTATAATTTCTACTTATTTAATTTATAAAATTATTATTCACCATTGTTATGGTTATTTTCTATAATTATTAGTATTTTCATTATTCTAACACTATTTTTAAAATTATTATTAAGATTGGTTTATTTTTATATTAATTATTTTATTTTCATTATTCGAATACTAGTTATAGTATTAAATTATTACTAGGGCGGTCCCCGGGTTCGCGATCACCTGGGTTTCGCGATCACCTGGCTTGAAAGACTCTTGGGTTTCGCGGTTACTTTGACCTTGAATGAAATGATGCCCTTGTCGTGACTTTAAAAATCTCGGGCATCAACAATCGAACCCACCCCCCTCCAATTTCATGTCCATTACACCAAACGTTTCCCCATTTCCAAATTGACTGAAAATGACCCCTGACGACATTGTCATGACCTTTAATTTTTGGCATCATGACAATCGATCCCCCCACCCACCAAGTTTGTCTGGATACCCAAAGTTTGACCCCTCTGTGACCTTAAATGACCCCTGATGACCTTGGATCCACAAACCAAGACAACCTCGGTCTTCGGAGGGTCAAGGGGCACCCACAACCAAGTTTACAGGAACATGCGACCCTCGGGTCTCGAGAGAAAACCGACGTTTGACCTTTGATCCTTGAATGACCCCTTAAGACCTTGTCGTGGACCGTTCAAAATTTTTGCATCAAAAATCGACCCCACCCTCCAAGTTTCATGTCCATACACCAATGTTTACCCCATTTTAGCTGAATGAACCTGATGACCTTTATCCACTAACCAATACAACCCAGTCTTCGGAAGGTCAAGGCATTGGGCACCCACCCACCAACGTTCAGGAACATGCGCCCTCGGTCTACTGAGGAAACCAACCAGTTACCCTCATTGGACTTGAATGACCCCTGATGACCTTGTCGTGACCTTCAAAATTTTCGGATATTAACAATCGACCCCCAACCTCTCAAGTTTCATGTCCATGCATACACCAACGTTTACCCCCTTTGACCGTGGAAGACCCGAATGAGCCCCCTGGTCGTGAACTTCAAAATTTTGGGCAGCAAAAATCAACCCCACCCGCCAAGGGGTCAGGTCCAGACACCAACGGGTACCCCACTTTGACTTCATTTGACCTTGAATGACACCTGATTGACCTTTAATCCAACTAACCAAACAACCTCGTCTTCGGACGGTCACGAGGCACCCACCCACCAAGTTACAGGAACGTGCCGACACCCTCGGTCTCTGGGAAACCAATGTTTAACCTCATGTGACCTTGAATGACCCATGATGAATTATTGTGTGATCTTCAAACCCACATTTTCCGCGCAAACAATAAAATCGACCCCACACTCCCCCCCAACTTTATGTCCATACACAATGTTTGCCCCAATTTGACCTGAATGACCCTGATGACCTTTGTCCACTAACCAATACAACCGCCGGAATTCGGGACAAGTCAAGGGGCAACCACCCACCAAAAGTTCATTGAAGTGCAAACCCATCGGTCTCCGAGAAATTAGACGCGGTCCATTTGACCTTTTGACCTCCCCTCGAATGAACCCTCGATGACCTTTGATCCATAACAAATACAAACTCGGTCTTCGGAAGGTCAAGGGGCATCAGCCCACCAAGTTTCAAGAACGTGCGACCCTCGGTCTCCGAGATAATAGACACGGTCAGACAGGCACACAGATCAGAAACACTGACAGGACCACGGTATTATTATAAGATGGTTTATTATTTTTTATTATTTTAGTGTAGATGGCTTTCCAAAATGGTCAACTATATAAATCTATCTAAACAGTCATTATATAAGCTTAACTTATTTTCCATTTTAACACCAGTACTATCAGTAGTAAGTATTTATTATTAATTAGGTGCAAGATGGCTCCAACAACAGTCATCAGAGAACGCCCAGAAGGCAGGGGTAGGAGGGACCAGGAAGGAGGAGAAGGAGGAGGAAAAGGCCAGGGGGGAGCAGGAGACAAGGAGAAGGAGGAGGAGCGGGAGGGGAGAAGGAAAGACGAAGGAGGAGGAAGGAGGGGTGGAGAGGGAGAAGAAGGGAGGAGGAGGGGCATATTTTAATACTAGTTTTAGTATCAAATTATTATGGTTACTATTTTGATGTAGATGGCTTCCACAAACAGTACTATATAATCCTATCCACAAACAGTCATTATACAATCCTATAAATTTTTATATTTTTAAAATATTATTATATTATTATAGTTATTATTTTTAGAGCAGATGGCTTCCAAACAGTAATTATTATTATTTACCATTATTTATATATCTTATTATTATTAATATTTTGGGGTAGATGGCTTCCACAACAGTCTCATTATATAATCCTATCAGTTCATTTGGAGTGTATTTAATATTATTTATAATTTTGAATTATTATATTTTGGTGAGTTGGTCTCCCAAAACAGTTCATAATCCTATCCATTCATTTGTATTATTTAACATATTTCTTTATTATACATGTAATAAATACTATATTAATACGGTGGTCTGTCTGTGTATGTCTGACCGCGTCTATTTCTCGGAGACTGAGGGTTCGCCACGTTCCTGAAACTTGGGGGGTGGGGCCCATTGATCGTCCGAAGACCAAGTTTGTATTGGTAGTGGATCAAAGGTATGTAAGGTCATTCAAGGTCAAGGAGGTCAAATGGGGTAAGCATTGGTGTATGAACTGAACACTGATCTCTATACACTGGATAGGCTATCGCCGCGTCGACCGTGATGGAAACCGGAAATGCACGGCCGGCCCTTTTGCCTACACAAGAACCCGATCGTGCACGTACAAAGGATAAGGGAGAAAACTATGGAAAAGGGGACAGATTAGGCGAGTTTATTCACGTATGTCAAGGTTTGTCCAATTATTGGTTTGATTTCGAGTATAGGTGGGTATATGTTCGAACAAAATATGATTCAAAAATATTTTAAAAAGTCTTGTTAAAAGCAAGATTTCACGGTTTTCCGATCATAGGACAATAATTCATGGAGAAGGCCTAAGTGCTTGGATATAGCACCACAGATAGATTAATGATATTATAATCCTACTTCAAGATTTTTTCCGCCTTTACTCAACCACCCTCACCTATATCATGTTTTTTCACTCTTTTCTTAAACTGATGTATCTTCATTTTGGGCCCTGTTGGTACTTATTTGGCTACCAATTTGAAAGGAGAAAAAGCAAAGCATCGTGTGGTACCATATTATAGGAATCGGATGTGTAATAATGAAAAAGGAAATCACAGGGGGTGGTTACCCCCCCCCCCCCCCCCGATTCTTTCTGGAAATGACCTCGTATCCTTTTTACAGGGCATGCACGTTCTATTTTAAAAATTGGAATAAAATTCTGGGGTCTTGAATTGTGGTCGGGGACCAAAGCTTGTTCCAAAAAAGATCGACTATAGCTGCAAATGCGGGACAACCTTAGGGGTATACAAATTCACAATATGGAAAATTTAGGGGGTATCCAAATTCAGTTGTATTGTGCCGGTTCAATGATAAAATAGGAAAATGTAACCTAAAATATCAGCCAAAAAAACCCCCCCGAGTGGTGTATTTGTTTTTGTATATTGGCTATTTAAAGAGTCACGTATGGAACAGGTCCCGCAGGGGTATAATTGTACTGCAAATTGGTCCCCTTATTTTAAAAAAAAACCCTGAAAATAAGACTACGTATTAAATTTTACAAAAAATGGCTCCGTCTAGGGACTCCCGTTAGCGGTTTTATTTTCACTGAAAATTGGGCTTGTTATCCTTTTAGGGGTCAATTTCAGAAACCCCTGGAGCATGAGCAAGGGTACTCAACAAACCCCGGATTGAACCCCCCCCCCCCCATCGGGATTAAAATATTGCTTTGAAGTAAAGATTTAATGCACTGCAGTCTATGGGGTGGTTCAGTATACTGCACAAAAACCATTGTTTAAATCAACTTGGAAGTGGAACATTTAAATTGAAAGGAACTGAAATTCCTTGACCTTGGGATTTATAAGCTAGTCTAGTGACTAAAGCCACAAGCTACCCCTTAGCCTAATTGAGAGCCATTATACATGTATCCAGCGAAAAAAAATCTCATGAATTATTAAATACTAAATTTATAGTGAACTAGAATTATTAGTGCTCCATATGGTATTTCCCATGGTAGTTATAGCATTTTAGAGCACACTTAGTCTAGTACAGTGGAAATGCAAGTGCATACACGTATTATGTACCAGGTGTATAGGCTAGCCGTGTACCCATAACTAAATCGGTCGCCAAAATTGCTTCAGAATCCACATCGTTTACTTCTAATCACAGTTAATTACAGGCAAAAAGGGCAACTATCCACCATACAAATTGCAATATGCTTGATATTTTTCAGATATTGGCCAGAGAAAGTACTTATAGCAATAATAGGTATATCTTCATTCCATAGAAACCCGTGCAAACCGAGTGAATGTTATGGGTAGTCTTAGAGCAATAGGGACGCTGCGCAACTTCCGGTATATTCATCGGCTCGACTTTCATGCGTGGTGGAGAGGGTCCTATCCAGTGTATAGAGATAGTGAAAGGGACGCAACTTTGATGTGTATATTTTTTGTTGATTTTAAATTTGAACTAAGATGTACGAATAAAGGCTACTCCCGGAGAGTTAGGTATATTACGAAATAATTCTGTGTACACAATAAAGGGCCTATTCTGAATCTAAGGTTAGGCTAGATCAAATTAACAACAAGGAAATCATACTGAAAAAAAAAAAAATGGAGGGTGCACTTTTAAAATATTCTTTGTGGTATGAAAAGAAAGCGCATTTTTTGAAAAGTCAAACGATTACAAAAAGATCACAACTAAAAAGTATCGGCATACCGTAAGTCAGATAATCACAGACCCCACACAGCACTAAGTCTTAATTCGAGAAACGTGTGTCCTGTCACCTTTAGGCCCCATGTCCAAAGCACCGTAAGATCTAGTACGGCAAGTTGCATTATATTTGCCTAACTCCCCCACCGTATATCTGTTGTTATCATTTGGTTTTATGATGCTATGTGGCGGTTCCGGGCCGTGTGCTACACCCATTTTCTGCCACTTAGAAAAATCTGAAATCTGTGAACATTCTACAGATTCAGATATCACAAATTGTTCTTGTAATTGCCAGTTAAGCGTTCATTTTAGTATGTTCAAAGGGACATTAATGGCATGAAAAAACGAACTCATAATGAAAGGACCCTTACTGATAATCACTTCCACGAGTTTGAAAAAAATTTGGATGTTTAAAGTTCTGTAAAAACAGTAAAAAACAGCAAGAAGTACAGGGGGAGGTGGCAGTTTGTGGCAATTTCTGGTGTGACTGGAACAAGGATTGCTGACATTACTGCCAGCAGTTATAAACTTGAAACGACACAGGTGTAAGTCAGCTCACAGACCATTTGCTAGTGTATGTGCTAATTCCCGGCTAATCCTCTTCACTTGCCAGATCACTATCTTACTCCAAGGGGGGGGGGCAAAGTACAATGCCCTGAATCCCCGGTCTGAATTGCCTTTTGAATTGTGTCGCAAACATGCCTAGATACACTGTAAATTCTGTCATAGATGTGAACACACATTGCGTTCTCGTTCCAGAAATTGCCACAAACTGCCTCCACCCCTCCTGGGTAAACTATTGCCTTAATGTTTCATTACTGTATTAATTTATATTTAAAAAAAGACAAAACTTAAAAAAAAAAAAATAGTTGTGGGTTATTCCAGCAAGCAACTCAACCGGTTTCTTCAAAAAAGAGATTCTTCACAAGTTCTATGTCGCTGAGCGATCACCACCAACGGCCAATTTTGCATGTAACATTCGCCCGATTTTTGTTTTCATGCACTGAAGATATCTGGAGCAGGCTTTGAACAGAAGAAACCTTTGAATAAAAATGAATTTACTTACGCGTGCGTACATGAACTTAAATTGACATTTGAGCGATATGGTGATGATCAGAACACTTCGATCTGCTTCGTTCCTAGTTAACAGAAGACCAACAAAAATAAATGTACTTGATGTATTCTGAAAATTCAAATTGATCCAAACACCCCGTTATATAATGTGATGAGTATTTTTGATATTTAACTTTCCGCACGGGACAATTTGGGAATTTCGAAAACCACTTACACAAAGGATTGTTTTGCCTTGTTTCATTTGAGGATTTTGATATTTAAGCTTTTTGTAATTTGGACTGGGTACATGCAAAATATGGCTTTGGCCAAAAAAATTCGGGCACCGTTCCCACGACCAAGCTCACCTTGAAAGACTATTTCATTTATCACAACCGGGGGATTCTCAGTGAAAAGCCCGGGGAACTTACATACTAAGGGTATACTCGGGATGTGTCCGCCTCCAGTGGGTCTTTTTTTTTCAAAGGGACAAAATTTCATAGCACATTCAGTCCCATTCTTCCCCAAAAATGCCCGAAGATACGGTAAAAAAGCAGGAAGGTTTCGTAGCCAATTTCTAAGCTTCTTAGTACAAATAAATGCATGTATTCCGTTCCATAATACCAATGTGTACATTCAAAATAAGATCGCAGCCTCTGGCGAGTATCTTGTTTAATATTCAAACGATCCTGGTATCCATGAATGAAACATGGAGGTAGCGATTCTTGGAGATTTTGGCCCGAAATCATGCTCCAGGAGCATATATTTTCAATTCGTCTCATAGGGGCGCTATTCATTATTATGTGTGCGCTTTATTCCGTTAATGTTTATATTGAAGTATTACAAAAGAACGACTTCCTGCCGGCTCGGATTGCGTGGCGTGTGTCTGTGGGCGCTCGTCTTGTTATCTAAAGGTCGTGGGTTCGAATCCCACTCCAGGAACAAAATTTAGTTTATGATGAGTTGGAGATTGGAATCATAAAAACATCAGAGTTGTGGATTGAAGTACACTGTTAAAAATGTCCGTAAATTAAGAAAACAGATTTTCCGTAAATTTACGGAAAATCTGTTTTAGAAAACAATAAGAATAAAAAACAAAAAACATAAAAAATGTTAATTTACGGAAATATTTCAAAAATTTCTGGCAGCAATATTTCCGGAATTTTTTTTTGGTTCCGTAATTTTAAATTACGGAAAAATTCTGTTAAAATACACATTTTTTTCCGTAATATGAGACAAATTTCTGTAAAATTACTGTCAAAGTTCCGTTAATTGACAGAAATTTCTGTAAATTTACCCTAAAAATGACTGGAAATACTGCTGCCAGAAATTTCCGTAAATTTACGGAAATATTTTTAACAGTGTAGGAAAATATTGAATAGCTGCCTTATGAGATAATAAGACTGGTCATGCTCCTGGAGCATGATTTCGGGCCAGAATCTCCGACGTGCGCACCGACTTATTTCAGGAGTATATAATACAGTAGGAAACAGATTGGCGACGCTAATATAATACTCCTCAAATAGGTCGGTAAAGAAGATTTTTATGTGGTGAGGCTATACGACGCCGACCTTGTTAACAATCAGCCAATTGGAGCACTTCTATAAAGATCATGGCTCGGGGGCGTACTAAAAATAGCTGTCTAATCGGCGATCGACCTGAAACGAAATTCACCAGACTTGTTGTAAGTATTCGCTGTATACATTCACAGGACACCCACCAAGTACTGGGACCGAGACTACCACGGGCTATGCTGGGGGCACTCACATATGAAATGGATATGGGTGTAAGGCTGGCGCTTCCAAACCACGGGACAGCCACATTGCCCCAAAATAGGGGTTTACGGATGATAAATTTGCAAAATTTAAAAAATACGGGGTCTTTGGGTGAAAATTTTGCAAAATTTTCTAAAAAATAAAGGTCTTTGGGTGAAAATTTTCAAAATTTGCGCCCAAAATAGGGGTCTTTGGGTGACAGTGGTAATTTTTTTTAAAACAAATTTTAATGCTTTATGTATGCTTTAGTAGCAACAATAAGAAAATACAGTATGACTTTAATTAAAGGGAACTTACTCAGTATATTTCCAATAACAGGAAAGGCTATTGGCCCAGGTGGCATCCCGGATGGTTTTTTGACGCTGGTGTAGATAAGATACGTTACTACTGCTGCGGACACAATTGCTATGTTTACGCCACTGAGAGATGACGCCGCCGTGTTCAAGATAGCACCAAGCATTTTGTTGAACTGTTTAAGTGCACTCGGGAAAATATTTGTTAAATCTTAATCTGAAATGATATCAAATAAGAACACGATAATTTAAAGCATTCAGTTGTTCGATTTCCCTATCCTTAGACAGTTTTAGACTAGTTAAGTTTTATGGGTCTACATGTATAAGCCCACAATGCTGGCTCAGGAGTGCTGGACCTGTACATTAAATGAAGCAGACTGGGTGCGATTCGCAGGTAAATAAAAGCATACCAGCACATTTTTAAGAGCGCCCCCAATTTTCAAAATTTGAAATTTTGGCACAGTTTTTAGCGATGGTAATAATTGTCGTAATCAACTATATCTGCGGAATGGTGTTGATGTCAAAAGTGGTATTTGTAATTTAAAAGAAGCGATTTTGTAATTAGAATGCGGCCGGGAAGGAAACGCCACTTCGATAACTTGACTCTGCCTAGAACCTCTGAACAACTAAGGATGAGCATAGACACGTACAGGACGCAGCAAATTCCTGGCTTTTTCATATTGAAGGACGTTCCAGCAGCCGAGATTATATCGGAGATTCTCCGATATAAAAACACTGTTCCCCCGGCCTTAAGGTACTTTTGACCCAGATCCCTTCAGCGCGGTTTCATTGTTTTAGCGCAGTGAAGCGGAACCATTGCCCAAAAAAAAAAAAAAAAAACAGGGGCCTAGCGAGATATAGGCAATTTCTGGCCAGAACTCAGTGTGAAAACTAACCCGAATCGGCTGGTCTGCCAACACACGTATGCTGGCAGATGGTCACTGGATGCCACTCTTTAGCGCTTAAGTCCTGTGGTGTGCGAGGCCCAGGAAAATGCCGAACAAATGACCTTTAGTCTATTTCCCAATTTCTTGAAAAGAAAGCACCACACGCGTGTGACCTAATTTACTCCTGGATATGGAGCTATATTACATGAGATCAGAGCAGTTCAAACATTCTGACCCCACAAGCTAATTTACCCCTCTCCTGAGGGCCACACGCAGCGCGGGGTCTCCGGCAGACACTTCATATTTGCAACAGTTATATTTTTCTCTTAACTTCCCCATGGTCAGATATTGGTATCTCGTTCGTCTGATCACTAATCTCTGGCTGAGTCTCTGACATGGTCAATATTTTGGTCTGAAGGAGGCTACTATACTGAGAATCTAAAAATGTACTTGTCTTTAGACAGTACCGCAGATAAATTCAAACCGGGAGTGTTTTTCAACGAAAATTTTAAGTACAGTGTGATGTAGGAATCTATGTGTGAAATCAGAAAATTCGACAAGAGAATAGGGCCTACATAATTCTTTCAAATTAGTTGTGAAAAATCGTCATTGTGTACAACACTATAGCAAAACAAAACAAAGATTAAGAACAACCCACAAAAATACACATATACACACACCACATAACCCCACCCACAGACACACCTACCCCCCCCCCACACACACCACACACGCACCAAAACCAAAACACAAGACGTGACCCCCCGGGTCTCGAACATGTCAAGATGGTTGGAATAGTCTCCTACATCATCTCCCAAGCCTCCCTCCCTTTTCCAAATAAAATAACGAATACTAGCTCTTCCCCCTAATGTCCATGGTGTTCAACTTGTATCGTTATATGCCAAGTCTACGTCAACTCTAAGTAGACGAGAAATTTGCGTAACTTTACGATAATCCTGCGACTAAGTTAAGTTTCAGGAACGCATGAACAGTCGTGGAAAAAGCGTACGTGGTAGTTACGACAGACGTAGATTTTCGTAAGTTTTGAAGAAATCTTAGTGCATACTACGATTCAGGAACACAGTAAATTCGTAAGTGTGAACTTTACTCAAAAGTTGCGACAGAAAGAGGCTACGACTGTCGTATGACCACTTTCGGGAACGGACCCCCTGGTTACTACTTTAAGCTTACGGTTGGCTTCACGGTTGCGTTAGGAATGTAAAAAGCACACACCTGTGTCTTAAGAATGGGTTTTGCACGTAGGTGGCTTTCCCCCATACTAAGGATGGGTTCATCCAAAAGCGTTGGAAGCGTTCTCCTCTTCGACAACTGCGAACGTCTGCATCTTGTGCGCCTAATTTGAAGATCGTCCTGCATATATAAACGACAGGTTTCCTGCCCCCCTAGGTTGGTCGTTTGTAAGATGTTGAACAGGAGAAGTGCGGCCACGCTCCCTTGGGGTAGTCCATTCTCGAGCCTACTTCATCAGCTTTTCTTGGCTTCTAGCTGAAGAAAGAACGTCCTGTTTGCGAGCAATCCTTGGATGAGCTCATTCAAGCGATGTTCTTGGGAGTTCCAGAATCTTATGTGATAAGCATCTATGATTAACAGTGTCATACGATGTTGTAGGTCCACGAACACACTTCGGTTACCAAACACTTCTCGAAACCATCCTCGATGTGGTGAGTTATGAGTACTTTACTGTTGTTGATTAGCCGGGCCGGAAACCTCTTGTTCTGTATGGGTGTTTCGTCTACCACAGGTGCGTGCGGTTGAGCGGAGGCGTTCAAGAGCTTGTAGGTATGGCTGAGGAGTGATATTTGGTCTTAAAAAAACTTTGCTTGGATTAGATGGATCTTTTCCAGGCTTTAGAGGAATACCAATAACATGTGCTTCCTCCATATCTTTGGGAACCTGTGGGAGATAAGGCAGTATTGTAGGCTGAAAATCCACATCCTTTGCTACCGGGCCGAAGTTTTTCAGCAGCTCAGTTGAGATGTTGTCAAGGCCTGCTGCTTTTCCTGGTTGAAGTTTAGCAATACGTTTTCCCAGTTCGTTCATGTTAAAGGAGCGAGTGAAACCAGGTCGCCACTACCCTCTTATGGGTCTATTTGACTTCTTGGGCTCCGTGCGCACTTGACCAATTAAGCAGTTGTTAGTAAACCTTGGTTGGGTGTAACATTTGGCTGCTGTGGAGGTTCTCTTGGAATCCCCCCCCCCCCCGAAGCTTCATGACGGTCAGACCATGCTTTCTTGCTGTTTATGGGTCATATCGGTGGATTCAATCAAGTGTGCAGATTTTGATTTTTTCCTGGGAGATCCTCCCCTGACACTTCCTCTCCTTTAGCAGTGTTTTAGCTGAGAAAGATTAGCTTCAAACATGGTAGTATGCTCTTAATATTCTTTAGCACATTCCTTGGCCTGGTATGTATTCTGCAGTCCTACAGCCTCGGGGTATGATCTCCGGGCATTCTTGTTCACTATTTGGGCAAATTGTCATAGTTGTGGGGCTTTGGAGCAATCCTCCTCAGAAAAAGATTCTGATCCAGGTCATCTCAGTGAATCTTTGCCATCTGCTTAAAAGGCACTTGTTTTTGTCTTACAGCGCGTTGACTGGATACCGATTGGTCGATGTTGAGTTATTGGAACAGGGTCCAGAACAATCTTGCTACACACGGTTAGAGATGTTTTTACTACAATATCTAGATCAGGGTTGTAACCTCTCTTCCACGGGCACAATAAAATGATGGCGGCAGCTTAGGTCGTGAAGGAGACGGATGTTGACTGTCTAACCATTCTTCGACAGGTTGTCCGTCTTTTTTGGCTTCATTGTAGCCCCATTGGGTATTGATGGTGCTGTTGAACTCGCCAATGAAAAAATGAATTTGGTGGAATTCCCGTGATTGAATTGAGGGTGCTTGATCCATTCGTGAATGACTGATGTAACTATTACAGAGCTGAGGCTCAATGGTGCGGACTTCAATGTTTATTTGTCAGCAGACATTGAAGGTGCTTCCCAAAGGTGCATGTTTTTCACCTACTTGGTCGTTGTGGGTCTCTCGATGGTAAGGACCATTCCTTTTTTCACAGAGAACATTTTCCATGTACCATCATACGTATAATAATACACATCACAATAGCAATACATAACAATATATTCTGTCTATCGCATATATCGTGAAAATTAAACCATTTTTGGTAAATTAGAGTTATTACCCTTTACTTTGTATACATATTTTTCAATGAGAAATACCTTTTACGTCTTTCTGAAGACTTGAAAAAGTGGAGTCTTTTCTTTCAATTTTCATCTTATAAATATGAAAACGGCAAAGTATAATATTACATTTAAAGCAACTCATTTACTGTTGCTTACACCAAATAGTAAAAGGTCATCCAAAACAATGGCGAGGTTTAGAGTATCTTTTATCCACTTAATTACTTTATCCCCAAATCTTAAAGTTGTATCGTATTTACAAAATAAATAAAGCGGTTCTTCTTCTTTCTTACAAAAGGTATATAAACCTAAATCTTTAAAACCAATCTTTATCAAATATGAATTTACTCCCAGAATCCTATGCGATAGTCGAAATTCAAACCATCTCAATTTAGTATCAAAGGTGCATTTGAAAGGAATTGTATAAATCATTGACCATTTTTTCATATCATATTTTATGTTTAGCTTATTTTCCCATTTTTTCACAAATTTTCTTACAATTTTTTGGAGGAGATTAAAATATCATAAACGCGCCTTGATCCTCTCTTGTCAAGAAGAAGAATATCGAAGTTAGATGACTTAACAATCTGAACATTTGCCCCAATTTTAAGTATAGCAAGATTTACTTATAGAATTAATAACAGCTCCATACTCCAGGAAATTGGTCTGAATATAAATATTTTCCTACACAATCTTTTAACGATAACAAAATCGCCGTTATCATCTAGGAGATCATTAACATAATTCACCTCATTCTTTACCCAATGACGGTAGTAGAAAGGACCATTCCTGGTATGGTTGGGCGATGGCTATCGGTTCCTCTGTGGGTTAACTGCAGACATAGGACATCGAATTGGAGATTGTTACACATGTCAGCAATGATGTTACTTTTGCATTGGAAAAACCCTCAACATTCAATGAAGCTGTAGTCAAGGCAGGCCTTAAAAAGGCCTGCACTGGCCTCTTGTCATGATATGGGAATACTTGAGGAATGATGTTATAGAAGAACAGTGTTTGGTGGTTTAGAGATTGGCTTCACTGGCGAGCAGTTACTGACAGGGGAGACCATATGACGGTTATCTACCTCTCCAATGTCTCTAAGACATTAACATTAGTGAAAGAAAATTTGAAAATATTGATCAGTTAAAAAAGTAGCCGTTTTGTTTTGCCGCTTTCTCCAACATGATGTACTTAATAAAAAAATAAATAATGATTTTAATGAATTTAGAAAAGACTAAATTAATTATATGTAACAATAAATTGGGTGCAAAATACATGTTATTGTGTGCAAACCCAAGTTTGTCCGTGTTACAAGTAAAACAACGCAGATTTCATTCAATTAGGGACAACTCGGTCATCTGGGACCCAAATTCAATGGGGTTTGGTGTTTTGAAAATATAAATAATTTGCATAAATGTCTATTAAAGACCTGATATTGGGAGCGCTTTTAGGGTAAATATTTGGACACTCTGTATATGTGGACTTATGTTACTACCATGTACGAAATGTATGAGAATTAATGTTTCTTGAACCAATTACATGCTAGTATGCATTCGATCCAGAATTCATTTGCCTGTAGGAATGAATGGGAAAATACATGGTCTGGAAAAAGACGCCACGAAATATACTTAAATGCATCAATCACCCAATTATACAGGATGAGTCAGAGATTTACACTCATTTTGATTATTTTTTTCTGTCAGCAGGTGAAAATCTACCGTGCGGTTTGGAACTATCATATATCCCCTTAAATTGAATTCCTTGATTCCATTTTTTTTTTGCCCCTTTTCAAAATCACGGAACGGAACAGCCTGACTTGGTTTAGGGGAAATTGCTCCTATATCCAACAAGAAAAATAATTAAGAGCACAATTAACAACCATAATAATAATAACCACTATCGTACTACAAGGAAATGGCAGAGAACAAAAAAAAGTATACCTTTGGAAGTAGAGCTACAGGAACAGAACACTGTGCATCTTAATGAATTAAGAGCACAAACAAACAGTAAACAAACAAAACACACAGAGTGGCACTACAAGACATTGCACAGAGCACAAAACTACAGTGGCAACTAGAATTAATTTCAAAGAGCACGAAAGAACAGACTCAGAGCCACACTTCAATCAAATGCTGAACGAAAACAACCGCGTTCGAATACCCTCCGGTAGATAAACCGCAAGTGCAATCTGGTAGTTTTAATAACAGAAAATAGTTAAGCTTATGTTCATTTTAACGTTATAAAATATTCTTTGGAACAATAATGTATCCAAAATGGTACTGATAATTAGAAAAAATCACATTTAATTCTTTGCACCGTATCTGCCTGCGGCTCGAAATGCGAAACCCCCCAGACAACATATATTAATTATAATATTAATTATCTCTATATATATAAATATATTATAGATCTACTTTTAATATAAGTGTGAGAGATTGGGTGTATCTAATACAACAATGGTTCCCCATACGAAGGATTGGTTATAGGTACCAGATATAGGGCCGAAAGACAATTGAATGCGGGGTGAAACGTCCGCACAGATGTTAAAAGTATCGGTGTACTGGCCAAGCTTTCGCCCGCAGGGCTTCTTCTGGGCCTAAAATGGAACAATAGAAAAACGACATCGGAGAAACTCCGATGTGTATAAAAAATTTTTTGAAATAGCTGAGATAAACACACACTAGCCAAGCCGATGGTTTAAAAGTGAAAATCAGTAGTTTTTAGACATCGAACACAAAAATAATGCGTGCCAATACCTCGTGATGGTAGGGAAAAGAGGGGGATGTCCGATAGTCTGGTGATTTGTTCCGAGAAGTAATGGATAATGACAGGCAATGCCGATAGAGAACCAAAGTGCGGGAAACGCAAGAGGGCGTAGAAAAGAGTCGGGGCGAACAGTGGGGTGGAGATAAAAGGGAGGATAGTTTTAGGTCTATAATTCGGCATTTATACCAACGGGTTTAAGAGTGTTTAGCTTGGAAATCCAAAACATGATTCACGTATACGAGGGTGTGGTCAATTTTGTGTACGAACATGTCGATGCCCTGAGAGACATGTCCGAACACTTGGGTTTTCTAATTGAAGTGGTCGACGATGGGTAATTTTTTTTCTTCTGAAGTTTGATATCGGATTTGGTGCCCGTAAAGTGAACGTAAAGTTTGGTCATAGATTTGCCCGACATATAATTATGGTAGGATGGCATTTATTTACAGGTGATCCAAATAAACCACCCAGATGTTTCTCAGTGGATGTTGTGGGTAATGGGGAAGGATTCGCCAGTATTGCAGCTGGTCAATTTTGTAGAGATTCATTGATAATGGGCAGACGGAAGCACCTACATAGTGCGTTTACTTTGAAACATCCGGTGTTTGTTTGTCGTCAAGGGGACGTAGTTTGGCTGGGTCACAGTGAGACCTATTATTCGCCTCCCAGTCTTCTGGACGCGATCGCTTTCGCTAACCCCAATACCACCTGCGTTGAAAATACAAACACGCGCACTCGGGTTACCCATGACTCGTTGATTCCGATCTACCACCCGCGCTAGAAATCCACCGATTTAAAAATAGGCCTAAATGAACCCCGCAGGTCACACCGAACCTGGACTTTCACACTGGAAAGACATTATTGTGCACAAGTGCATACTTCCAAACCCCCCGTCACACTGACACCAACGGTGATATTTCCCCCATCACCTTGGACACCCTTTACGGCCGTCAGAACACCCCCCACCCGCCCACTCGCCCAACCTGATTACTTATTAACGATCATCAGCGTGACCTGTCCGAATTCGAAACAAGCATTCTTTATAAAGGTTTGGGATTTCCACACCCTCTCTAGTCGTAACATCGCCCCTCTAACAACTTATCAAGACTTAGATAGTTCAGTAGGCGTATGCGATTAAGGATTTTTTCTTTGACGCAATGTGAGGAGGGTCTATTAAAATCCCTGTAGGCCTCACCACGTAACTGGATCCACCTAACGCAATTACAAACTGGAAAAATTTCTCAACAAAGGTGTGTACGGATATAAACAAATTAATAACAGACGTGTTGACAACCTCCCATTATGAACGTTTAGTTTGAGTATTTCAGTACGCCACAACCCTCGTAAAAATCATGAAACCGGAGATAAGGGATCAGCGGGGTAGTGTCCTTGATCGTTCATTTATGTCCAGAAGGGTACGTCGCTACAAGGACCAGGATGCCTATAAACAATTAAATTGATCCTACGCTGTAAACACACTAAAAATGTCCAAAATACTCTCTCGAAACTTGACATCGATGATGATACTCGCCAAACCATAACTCATAACTCGAAGAACGTAAAGTGCCCCCAATTTATATGATACCGAAGGTTCATAAACCGAATAATCCCGTTCTGCCTATAGTCTCAGGATGCGCATGTCCCACTGCACAGATCTCCACTTCATGTGATTTCCCACCTTCGCTTGGTTTAAATCTCTTCCATCTTACATCCAAGATACCACTCATTTCATCAAACACATTCAGACGCTCAACAACACCAAGAACCTTTTCCGCCTACACCCGTTGGTTTTCTGCGACGATCGTCACGCTTTATACACCACCATCAATCAACAAGGTAAGGGCCTACTAAGCAGCTTAATTTCTTAACCACACGCAAAATCTATCCCTCCTACAACCACTAAACTCGCCTGCTTGACTGGTTCTGTCCCAATTGTTTCGAATTCAATGGCAAATTCTACAAACAAATTTAGGTCTAAGGCGATGGGCACGTGTCAGCGCCTCAAAGGCTAATCTCGTATGGGATCATTGGACTCCACAGGATTGATCTAGTCCAATTAAACCTTTCCCGGGGATCATGGAAACGGTACCCATCGATGAACATCCATTTCATTTGGACTCATGGAACGTACACTGAAAAATTCAGAGTCCTTTCAAATAACCGCATCCCACGATTAATTACATTACAGGCATAATCTTCGAAGTACCTTCTCGATACCCTCACACAGCTCAGAAACGGAGATCCATACAACTACGCTATATAGACAAGCCCAAGGAATAAAACACACATACCTCTTACCAACTTCGTGTCACCCCCCTCACACATTTCGCGGCATCCCATATATAGCCAGGCCTGAGAGTTCGCAGGATCTGCTCGGAACCGGAAGAAGAAGAAGCACGTAATCTCAACTTACTCAAATGTCACTTACTTACCCGTAAATTACGATGAGAAAATTCTATTGATAAAAAATCAAAAGGCTAAAAACAAAACACCGCAATTCTCTACTGAAATACAAACTAAGAACAGGACAGGACCCGAAGTCCCACTGTCACCACGTACAACCCATCTTAACCAAATCCCCACCACCCCCCCCGGGGGGGCCATATTATTCTCGCCATATCCTACAACAATGATGGACAGATGAAAAACATATTCCCGTTCCACCTTATTCTGCCATTCGCCGCCCCGGAATTTGCGAGATCTCACTGTGACAGCCAAACTACGTCCCTAAGACAACACCGGATGTTTCAAATGTAACCGCAAGAGAAGTAGGTGCTACAGTCTGCCCCTTTATCAATGAATACTCCCAAATTTCAAGGTGCATACGGGGCGACTCCTTCCCTTACCACAAACATCCATTTTGTAAAAACATCCGGGTGGTTTTATGTGATCACCGTAAAAAATGACCACCTACAATATTGTCGGCAAAACTTGGACCAACTTTACGTTCGCTTTACGCGGCACCAAATCCATATCAACTTAAAAAAGAAAAAAAAAGTACCTCCGACCAATTCAACTAGAGACCACAGTGTTTCGGACATTTCTCTCATGGGCCTCGACACATGTTCGTACACAAATGAACAACCCCTCGTATACTGAATCATTTTGGTTTCCAAGCTAAACACTCAAACCCTTGGAATAAATGCGAATATAGGGCATAAAGATATCCCCTTGTCATATCCCCCACTGTTCGCCCCGACTCTTTTCTACGCCCTCTTGCGTTTCCCGCACTTTGGTGATCTATCGGCATTGCCTCTCATTATCCATTACTCTCGTAACAACAACACCAGACTATCGGCCATTCCCCCCTTTTCCCTACCCTACATCACCGGTAAGCACTCATTATTTTTTTGTTCTTATGTCTAAACTACGATTTTCACTTTTATAACAATCGGTTTGGCTAGTGTTGTTATCTCATCTATTTCAAAAATTTTTTTATACAACGGAGTTCTCATGTCGTTGTTCTATGGTTCTACAATTTTAGGCCCTGCAAAAGCCCTGCGGGCGAAAGTTGGTCAGTACACCGATACTTTAAACATCTGTTGCTACGTTTCACCACCATTCCATTTCTTCGCATATATTTATTTATTATATATATATATATATATTTATATATTTATATATATATATATATATATATATCTATATATATATATATATTTTATCATATATATAACTATATATATAATATATATAATTATAAAGGAGAAATTTGAGAGGGCGCGGCGAGACGTGCAGGTTGCACCAAAATACTATTTAAGTACTAGCTTTCGAAGCTCTGCTCTTCTCAGGTATTCTACAAACAAGTTAAAGAAACAACAGGGGATAATAAAAAGTACACAGAAAAAAATTATAATGACAATGTAGACTATAGATGCATAATTAAAACGGAAATGAAAAAGCCAATAAACTCAACATGCTAGAATAGGGTAAACACAATTAATTTATATATAATACCAACAGGAAGGTACCCAACCGACACACAATGAAACAAGAACCCAAATGACACTGATAGTGATATATAGTTACAAGGAGGTGAAGAAACAGGTACACCCCAAGACTGCCTTATATTCTCTTTTCAGTAACTCACTGACTTGGAATGACCGCGTATGAAAAAGTGTAAATAGATTTGGTCAAAGGTACATATTTGTTGGATTTCGCGTTGTTACCATCTTTGAAATTGCTCTGAAATAGGAGTAATCAAGATAGCTACAGGGTGTCCACAAAAGTGGTGCAAGCAAATAAACTCCGATAACTCAAAAACTGGTGAAGCTGTGAATTTCATTTCATTGAGGATATTAATATTATACTCTTTTTTATAAAATTGTGCAAATCCCATGCCAATCCTCCCAAGTTAAACCCTAGATACAATAAACGAATATTAAAGCCTCTGTTTTTCATCATGCCAATGGGATTTACCCAGTTAGTGATTAACGGTACATCAGATAGATCGTGGCTCCATCGTGTGCATGGAAAATGATAACCTAGAATAACAAATATCTTACAGTATCTAACAATAATAACTTAAGCTGACATACTCCTTCCTAAAAGGGGTTCCTGTTGAAAATTCATTCTCAGGGAGAAAGAATGTAAAGTTAACAGATTTATAAGAAATCAATGGAATGTTTATGAATTTAGATTTCAAGTCCATTGTTAAAAAGAGTAGCAAAGTTAAACCTACAGTCCGGTGTGATCCTCTTAGCTTAGTTCATGAGAATGAATGGCATGTTCTGTTCCAATTGTGTTATTTATAAACCTTACACGAAGACTATAAATACAAAGAAATCGGTATCTGTTGTGTCATTACACATTTGGGGCTGGTTAAAATAGCCAGGCAACATGTTACTGTCGAGCAAAGGACCTTCTGTCACTAAGCTATTTTGAATTTCTTATTCTTTGTAAAAAGAAATGTGACTATGATTTTCAAACACATGCCCACTTAGTTTACATATTTAGTCAAAAATGCTATTTATCACGAAAACTGCGCATGGTAGAGATAGACAAAATAGACTATTAGGCAAAGTTTTGATTGTGCTGATTCATAATGTGTGTTTAGAATTCGACTGTAGGCATTATAATCATTGCATGATTATTATTTCTAATGCCTATTTACCAATTTAATAATTCTAAAAACTAATATCCTATGCATTTTTTGTTACTCAGTTGTTAATATTTATTGCTATGAATATAGCAAGTACACCCAACCGCAACGTTTTGGAAATCGCTACCCTACCAGCGAACGGACAAATGATGTTAACCGTGTAAACTCCCATTGGAATGGGTAAAAACGATGTCCTTTAATATCCGTCTGGGGGGGGGGGGGGGGGGGGGTTATCTCTAGCTTGCGTGAGCGGATTGTCATGAGATTTGCACAATGTATACAAAAGATTATAATTAATATCCTCCATGAAAATAAATTCACCAGCTTCAGCAGTTTTTTGAGAAATCGGAGTTTGTCTGCTACACCACTGTTTTGGGACAACCCTGTAATATATATTAAGTCTAAACTACATTAATAGCATGCTAAAGTCGTGATGGTTGATATTAAAGCAAATTGCCTTATATTTCAAACAATATAGATTTTAGATGGGCAAAGCCATGGAAACCAATCGTGCGTGTATTTTCCAGCTCTTCCCTCAGCGGGTGAAAATGAACCATCGGATTGACTCGTGCGTGGTATATGGAAGTACAATAATAAATTTGATATCTCGTAAAAGACCGAAGTAATACTATATTGTTTTATAGTTTTACATCATTTTGGTTCTCCGAGAAAGAAGCGTTAGATAACAATTATTTTTGGACACAAAGGAAGCCACATACCTTATCAACAGTATGCCAAGTTCAGTTTGTGCGAATCTGTCAGAAATGGTCAGGTCCACGGTTTGTTTGGGACAGTTTTTGAAAACAACAGTTATCACATAATTATTAAAGAGAATAGAAATTAAATCTGATATGCTAGGCAAAGACGAAAAATACAGCTTTATTTCTTGACTCATTTAACGCATCTAATATTTGTACCAACAAATCCACTTAAGATGGTTTAAACTAAAAATGGTTTTTTAAATTCTCAGATTACAGTTCGTGAAAACTTCGCCAAGAGTCGGACAACTGCGCACTAAGCTGGGAAATTACAGGCGCTAAGAATCTGGACCTTTGCAGGCACAAAGCCTGACCTGCTGTCTGACTGGAAGTGCTGAAGTTGATGGCGTATACAAAATCATCATAAAAAGTCACGAGAATAATGGGAAGCTATTGTCCCTTACCACATTCATTACAATGACCGATAAATTTATTTCAATTTAAGCTTTCTTTCGAGAAAATATCGCACGGCCATAAGCTTGCGGATTACGCGCGAAGAAGAAATCATACTTGGCAGGCAACAAGCAGGACTGCCTGTCTGATTTTAGTTTCTGGTGTGTTTTGGATTTCCATCTCCGACGTTATCGTTGAAAAATGAGATTAATAAACTAAGCAGAGATTCGATAACAGTAATCAATGGTTGTTTTGCAGCGTGCTGCAGCGCTCTGTAGCGCCGTATTATTGTTATGTTAATTCAACGGATAATTCCCTCGACTGATCGAGAAGCACAGTAGTAATCGTTATTCAATACATTTTAAATTATTAACCCCAAGATTTGAGTTTGGCGCGGCTATTTTAAAAGATGATTATATTCCATGGAATAAGTCGCCCTGCGCTAACGGAAATAAAAATAAATATTTCTATTGCGCTCTGCAACACCCTAGCTGCTACAAAAACATATATAAAGATATACTTATCTATGGGGAGCACGGCTATGCTTGCGTAGACGGTGGCCTCGCTGGGAAGACGCTACGCGTGGAAAGGCGCCAAAATAAAAGAAAAGTAACGTAACTGCCATGAGCACAGAACACCCCACAGTCATCATACCTCGCTATTTTAGTACCATAAGTATATCCATCCTAAACCGCCACAAATCTTCATACGACCACGAAGTCCCTCAACTGAATATATGAGAGTGGCTATGAGCAAACGTCCCAAGCTAAGTCCGTAATCAACTTACACAACGGTAATCGTATATCTGCCAATGCTGGTCGTTCTAGTCCCATGCCCACTTCCCACAGTACATCTCTGCAATCCTGGTCCTGTTATTCTGAGTAGAACTCTACATCGTACCCGTCTACAAAACCCATGAAACTATATGCGATTATCAAAAGCGAACTCATTACACTAAAACAGCACCACATGTAACAAAATGTAACTGTGAAATGAAATATGAGCGGGAGGAAAAAAAGTATTATTTTGACACTTATACTACTACGGTAGACAAGAAATCCACAATACTTTGCCAATCAAAGTAACCTAACTTATACATGCCTTGCTTACCAGGTACCATCATCTTTATGGAAAAGTTATCTGAGCGAGAAGGCCGTATTGTAGTTTTCTAGAACACCGTCAATGCTTAAAAATCAGTCAAGCTCCCTGCACCCCATTCTCATACATCCCGCCTTATATCGCAAGACCAACGCTATCAACCCACAGCTGGCTACCTGCGCTAATCAATAGAAAATGCAATGAAATGCAATGCTCACACGTGCGTGCTATGCTATTGTCTAAGAAGCCTTGCAACAGTTTAGTACTCAATGTATTGTTACTAAAGCCATGGAATTGCGATAACTTAATCTTAAATGACTCAATTTTGACACTCATTTGCTCGACTATGGTAGTAATTGGCTCAAAGTTTATGTATTAATGAACATTGCTTGGATATCTTGTGCATTTTCTATTCAAATCACAAGAATTGGAAAATGAGATCCTAATTGACATTTTATATTGGAATTTTGATCTAATGTCTTACGAAGAATAGGAATTATTGTGCATAGTTTCAAACCCATAACAGTTTAATGTGTGAGCTGGTCAGCTCGAAGAACAATTAAATTCATGTTAGGTCATGATTCAAGCACAAAAGAGGTAAAATTGCTCATGATCTAAGGATTATCCTCGCTCATAGAGAAACGCGAAGGTGTCCATATCTTCACATTACAACAAGTTAACAGAATCCTCCATAGAAATAACGTAAATGTGTGCAAAGAAATGCCACCTTGCCAGCCACATAATATGGTATAGGGAAAATGCAGTAAATGGACTTTGTGAATAGTATTACTCCCAACAGAAGCCTCTTTGTATATAGTCTTTACAGAATGTAAATACATTTGTTATTTATATTAATACAAAAAAATTATACTTTGCTGAAAAAATTAATGTAGGCCCCATGCAAGCTTCCAAAATATCAGTTACTTTGAACCTCACACTTACAGGCCATTACTAGCCCACTAGGTATCTTGCATTCACTATAAAGGTATATGCCCCCTCAGGTAGTGCATTGCACCCTTCTGAACATCTCGATGACCAAATTTCAAAACGCGTTACATATTATAGTGCTGCCAGAATGGTGAAAGGATAGGAAGTATGTGCCATTAATGGTAAAAGCATGAAAATTGGCACAAAGTAGGTTTTTGTGCTGAATATTTCTGGATATGGAGCCAAAACGTTTTGGACCAAGATGGACGGCCATGGATTTCTTATTTCTGCTTAGGTCACAGTATTATTTTATAATAAGCCTTAATTATCCCACCAGAGGTATATAAAGTTTAAAAAAATAATCACGATGGCTGCCTATTCCAAAATGACCACCAAATTGCGACAGAAATATCCACAAGGATTGGCAATGACTATTGTTGGGAATTTTTGAATAAACAATACGGTTATCATGTCCCAAAAGATTAAGTAGGCCTACAATTTATAATTGCTTTATGGTGGCCAATTATGACAATAATTATTTCAAACACATTATGGTGGCCACATCTAACATATGAAAAGTTAGTGGTCTGGTTTATACCTACTAAAGAGCAGGGTGTGAGGCTAGTTGTATTCACACTGTTTCCTCAGCACTTGCAATAAATCGCTAACTACAGGCAGCTCACCATAATACATTGCTGTTGAAGTCCGTTTTTATAAAGCATGTTTAGGGGATGTGCGGTGATGGGGATAAATTGCAAACATTCCGAGAGGGACTTCTCCCGAGAAATATGCCGTTACAGCCTACAGGGTCAGGGACATCGATCTGAAAATTGAGCATCAGAAACATCTTATATCAACTTTTAACTAAATTATTTTACTTGCGACTCGACCTCCCCCCCCTTGACAGACTCTCAGACTCGGGCTCCTCCAGGACTCTGGACACTGTGGACGTGCGACTACGGGGCATGGACTCAGACTCAGAATGGCTTATTCCAGAAAAAAATCCCCCCCCCCCCTATAGGAGGGCACCGGAATTCCAGACTTTTTGTCAATTTGAAAGCTGGAATGGAATTCCTAGAATGGAATTCTAGAATTAAGTAGTAAATGGGGGTGGGAATGAATTCCATCCATTTTAGGTATAGGGGTTACGGACTTCCAGCGTTTTTGTACGATTTTCAAAGCGAAAAAGTCCGGAAATCCCAAAAAAATAAATATTTTCAAACATCCCCATCTATACCCTAACCATAATCCTCCTGGGAATTCCATGTTTTTTGAAATTGGTAGTCTACGGAATTCCTGAAATTTATGGAAGGTAGTGTCTGGAATTCCTGGTAATTTACGGAAGGTAGCGTCTCGAATTTCAGATAATTCATGGAAGGATAGCCAGCAATTCCAGATATTTTGTTAACAAAAATTTCTGCGCTCTATAGGGGGGGGGGGCATTTTTTTCTGGAATAGCCCAATAGGACTTGAACCTTATGTGCTCGGACTCAGCTCCGGAATCATGATTCCGGACTTACTCCGACACTGCCAGCCGCCCCTTGAATCAAGACGTCCTTGAGATAAACGGGTTGGAAACTCGTGGGTGTGCTCCAACCCGTTGCGTTCATGCAAGAATGCGCCTAAATACATAGGCCACGCGGCCACGAGGAGGACTGAGACCTAAGATCATGGGCACGAACCCTAGAACCTGTTACTTGTATATCAAATACCTGAAATATTTTTCAAGGCATCAAATATAACTGAAGTTATCCAAACGTACATGCTTATACTTTTGGCTGCAGGACCATAAGGAGATGTGGTTGTTACAAACAATTGCTTTGCATTTCCCCGCAACTTCTCCGTTTTATGTATTTACCAACGAAGCGACCTCACATGGTACCATGGCTTCTCTGAATCTCTCACTGTTTTTCGCCAAATCTGGCAAAAAATGGTAAGGTTCATAGTTTGATTTTTGGCAGGAAAACCTGCCTTAGGCAGAATATACTTCCCCCTCCGAAGATAATCTAAGATGGTGTTCGTCAGTGGAAAGGACGTGGATCTCAGAACACCTCCGTCCACAAGCCAATGCCACAAGAAAGGCTGTCTTCCTAATTAGGTCAGACTCACTTGGCTAATCAGCTCAAAAGCCTCAGAGGCTTCGAACTGTAAGACTAGCAGGAGGTCCCATTCTGGAACTAGGCGTAAAGACGGAGGGCGTTCAGCAAAAATGCCCTTAATTAAATTAGATAAAATTGAACTAGACAAAACGGTCAGCCCGTTCCTAAAGTCATGGTGAATTACACCTTTGGTTGACGTGTAGGCTTGAACCGTTTTTGGGAGAAGTCCCGCTCGGAATATTTTTAACAGGAAATCACCCACATCCCTAGAGATGCTTTAAACGGATCAATCTGCTTGTTGGTACACCCAGCCGACAACATCCCGCTGAGCTATTGTTATGAATGTCATTGTTCAAATAAGAGTCTCTTCAACAGACTTTAGTAGGCGTCTGTGGAAATTTTATATTCGGGTTTAATTATAAGGTTTTAAAACAAAAATATGTGACCGGTTAGAAGTTTTTCTGTTGAACGGTTTCGGGTGGTATAAAAGGGACCATTTTAGACAAAAAAATTTCTACACGGTCATCGATTTTTCTTGGGAAATGCGAAGTAAATGTCCGTGTTTTAAAATGGCAACAGTGCGTGACCTGATGTTGGGGTAATCCATGCACAGAGGGGAGTTTGCTGGCTGCTGGGGTACCCCATTTGAAATAACGTCGCAGTATAGAATCGGCAAGTTCTTCTGGTAAACATCTGCTTGCCTTTGCTGGCAGCCTCTTCAAACGATATGCTGAAAGTTTGCCAGACAGTCAACAGAAGAGCCTGAATTGTCTGCCATGAAACTCAACGAGTCGGCCGAGGGACTTGCAGCAGGTCCCCATGTTAGCGGTTCTAGGACATTGATGTGTTTCGCGTGAGTCGGGACCATATTCCCATCTAGACATAGGCGGAGCCATTGACTGGCTTCTGCCTTTGTCTGCCTACTGATCTGTGGTGCACAAATATGCTCTGTGGAGAAGAAGACCCCTTTTAGGAGCGAAAAATCATCATCGCCCCCAGGAGTTGAGGATGCCTATTTGAGGGTTCAAGTAAAGACTTCTGATAGTTTATAAGAAAACCTACTGATTGAACGTTGTTGACAAACTCCCACGTCCTGTACCTGTGTGCTAAAGCCTCTATGGATGGTGCTACGACGAGCCAATCGACAAGAATACAATAGTTATACCTTGTTTATTAAGTGCTCTGCCACCATTTTCATACCGGAGTGAAAGTAAGTGGGGTTGGTAGACTGCCAATTGTGGCCACTAGAAATTGCTAACAATATTGTTAGCGCAAAATGTAGCCATTTCCTCAAAGGACCTGTGAATTTACGGAAGCATTTGACAGACCTAATGTGGCTCCCCACAGGACTAGAGAGACTTGGTGACAAACACCATGTAATGATTTATGAGGTGTGTGAGATGTAAGACTATATACCATAGGAAGGGGGCAAACTCTAATATTCCATTGCAAACTGACATCTCATGCTATACAAAACGTGTCCTATCTGGGTAGCTTATATGGACCATAAGTAACAATCCTAGGGTGGACACGTTCTTCAATCAGCTGCACGGGGGGGGTGTTACGAGGGGGTCAAGTTACTATGGGGCGTCCAAATGTTAAACTGCTTCCCAATCTTAATGTATATAGCTCAAATTATCTTAATGTAACCAGGAGTAAAAGCTATTTGATCACATGAGTGTGGTTTGCTTCCTTTCCAAGATATTAGGGAAATAGCTAAAGGTAATTTGTTTATTCAAGAAAGTCAACATGTAATACCAAGAGTTCTTTGTAAAAAATATCAAAAAACTATTTAATTATACTATTCAAATATGCCTTATTTGCATAGGGTTGGTTCGCTTTAATAGGGAGGGGTAATGTTCCCCATCCCCAAAGAGTCCTACAGGGAAATTTGAAACCCCTTAGTTATAACAAAGAAGATAAGCAAAATGCACAGAATTCATATTTGGAATCAGTATCATTAAACATTCTAAAAAATATTTTTACAAAGAAATCTGGGTATCACAAATGCCATTTCTTGAATAAACAAATGACCTTAGCCTATTTTCCCAATATCTTAGAAAAAAGGGGCAGCACCACACGCATGTGACCCAATGACTTTTTTACTCCTTGTTTACCTAAGAATAATTTGAAAGCTACAGTACATTAGATTTAGAGCAGTTTAAACATTTGACCCCCATAGTAAACTTTACCCTCCTCTTGTAGGTCCGTGCAGAATATTTATTTAAGTGTCAACCCTGGGGTGTTTATTTGATCAATCTAAACTATTTGACTGCAGATTTTTTATAGCATCGCGATGTAGGTTGACCTTGCCTGCCCCTAGGTACCGGGTAGAATAAGATCACGACAGCTTCCAATCAAGACCGTGTTCATATCGAATAGTGGAATTTGGAAATGCGCGTACACCCCCGAATACCAAATGAGGATTTGTGTAATTGAATGGGGCGGTCGGGTATTAAAAATTGTCAGCATCTATCCCTCACCTAAAAGTAATTAAATAAATGAATGATATGGGTATCTTGAAAAACATCAGATGCTTATACAGAATATTACATTACAGATGCATATACTTACAGAATATACCATCAGCCATTTTTGAAAATGGCGGCCATTTTGAATTGCCACCATATTCAAAAATTGTCCAGCATGATCCTTCCAACATAAGTGAATACATGTAATTACAAAGAATGGACTACTTTGAAACCAGTTATTCCTGGATTTCCCGTAATATGGCAGAATTTTTAAAGTGGATCCATTTTGCCCGCCAGTTTCAAATAACAGCATTTAATCAACCAGACATCCAAAACTGTCCAGAATACCCTTTTAACATTAAGTGAAGTATTTATGGAAGCAACGTAGCAACTGCGGGAACTAGTTAAAGCAATTAGCACATTTGAAGAGCGCCCCGCATTTTTCAAAAATTGTGGGATTCTTACACGGTTTGCAGTGGTAACGGATAGTAAACTAAACTGTGAATGGTTTAAGCTCGATAAATGTCTATGTGTCCACAAACGAAGGAATTTGTATTGTAATTAGAATAATTATACGGGATCCCGAAGGCTGCTGGAACGGCCTTCCAATGTGAAATAGCCGGGAAATAGCGCCATGTAATATCTACGCTATTCATTAGTTGTTTATTGCGTTCAGGCAAGTCAAGTAGAGGTTATTGTCTGAGGTGGCACTATTTCATCATGGACGACATAAACGTAGCATTGCCAGATCCGCCGTAAGTCCATCTGGGATCCCCATTTTAATTAACAAAATCGCTTATTATGATATAACTACGAATTTTTTAGCATGCTCGTTTGCAGGTATAGTTTCGTAGGATAATTACCAAATAAACTGCAAAAAAATCACATTTGAAAAAATTGGGGGCGCTCTTCAAAAAAATGATGCTAATATTGCCTTTAATGCATGAATGTGCCATATATAGCAGCTATTTAAAAAATTTGGCTTCCATTGTGGACCGCCATTTGAAAATGGCGGCCCTTTTGAAACTGGCACATATTTTTAAAAGTGTCAGGCGTATCCCTCTAAACATACGTGAAGTTCATTCATGCAGAATTGGTACCTTTGCAATATTTAAAAAATGGATGCCTAATATGGCGGCCATTTTGAAAAGGTCGCCATTTAAAACGGCGGCCGTTTTGAATTGGCCCCATATCAAGAATTGTTCAGCATGTTTAAAGGCACATCTGTGCAAAATCACGCTTTTAAAAAAAAAGTGCAAAATTCTTCCACCATTTCTTGCAGCACTACTATGCAATATCTCGTAACCCGGGGAGGTTCTCAGGGGGTTGTTGGGACCCATGCTCGTCCAGGCGGTTCTGAAAGTGACCCCAACGGGACCAATTTTATATGAAATATACCCCTAACGGACTACTTTTGGCGAAATTAAACTAGTTTTCAGGGAAAATATACGCCTAACGGGACAAAATTTGCAGTGAAATTATACCCTTGCGGGACCTGTTCAAAATATATGAATAAAAAATGTATTTAAAATAGCCAAATATACAAGGAAATGACCACTTGTACTACTGCAAAAGTTTTATATTTACAATCAGAGTTATTTTGCTGATATGTTGTAGATTACTTTTCCTATTTCTATCATTGAACAAGTCCAAATCACATCTGAATTTGATACCCCTAGCGAGACTAGAACTTTGATTATTGTGAATTTGATTTGCCCCTAGCGGTAGGACCGCATTTAAAGCTAGTCCCCGCTTTTTGGAACGAGCATGGGTACCGACAAAAATCAAAGAACCTCTGGGATTCGTAAACATATGCTTAATAAACCAGTCGGTCTCCCTCAGGTTATGAATACACAAAAACCCCCACCAGTATCCCAATTTGGGGCAACGTCTGCTTTATTCCGTGAAGGTTTATATGGAATTAAAATCCCCAAATCGCCAACAAATCCCTTGCTAGTCTAGTGGTAAAAATGTTTCTTAATCTTGTTTGTCGTAGGTTCGAACCCCCACTCTGTTCAATTTTGTGAAATTTAATTTGTTTGCGAATTTGGTTTTATTAACGTGAAATAGACGGTATATAGAGATGATCCCGTGTGTATCCCACGACGCCAATGCGATGGGGATCGCCGACTTTCAAGAAATTGCGATTATCAAGTGAGAGCACCGTGATCATTGCTAGGGAGAAAATCTTCCGACTAACCCAATTTTCATCGGGGACTATGATTAATTTTGTGAGTCCTTAGTTGGAAAAAGAGCAAAATAACATGAATAAGGTTTAAATGATTTAAGGGACCATCTTCAAATCACTAAAGGGACTACATTTTGAATGTATTTGAATGGGCCTGAATGCGACGCACAATGAAATGTTGTTAAGAGACGGATTGATTCATGTGATACACACGATATCTCTCTTAACCGCTATAGGTAATTTCTAGTTTACTACGGACAAAAAAATATCGCTCTAGGGAGGTGCTTTCTCTCTTCTTCCTTTTATTTATTGCTATGATTGACAGCAGCCATTTGTCATCCGTCATACACGGCGGCACACTGACCCTACGGGCGGTGTTCTTAATTGATTTCTAGCTATGCTTGGTGTAGCCAGAACATCATTGTGTGTGTGTAAGAACAACTTAAGCCTTTTGCAGTTTTCGCGGGCGCAGTAGCGAAGTTGCCCGTTGAGTTGGCTACCCAATCGTCGCGGTTTGGCAAAACACTGGTGACCGTGCCACCGACTTCGAGCGTCGTAGTGTGCCACTGGTCTGTGGTAAGGTGATTACACGCTGATTAACATTAGCACTACTTCCTTTATCACCGGGCTCACCGGCACGCGGTGGGGCTTGAGAGAAATATGTTAATAGACTAGTGTAGGACATCATTCCTAATTACAGGATTGTGTCCAATGCTATGTGGAAGCTTTGTTCTTATGATAGAAAAACTGTCCTTTTAAATATAACTCTGCACTGGTTCGAGTTTAGCAGCAAATTCGACTGGTATTATGGTAAAGTGATTGGCTTTTTCTTTATCGCCGCCACGATTGCAAATAAAATGCAGGATATTCTATACTTCTTTTCCAACGATCCAGAGCAATACGCCATTCACATTCTTTTAATATCAGCCGTTATCTATGTAACAGAGTGCAACTTTCGTCAAATCAAAGAGATCGTCTCCAGTAAAATTGAAAGTGAAAAGAAAGGTAATTCGTCAAAGTCAGCATTCTATGGCTTATCGCTCCGCGTTCATTGTGTGAATTTTAAATAAAAAAAATATACGAACATGTTTTCGCCATTTCTGAATCGCCGAGAATTCATTAAAAGTAGTTTCAGTACCAGTGTATGTTTTCATTTTGCATGCAGGTATGTATTTCAAAGATGACATATCATCTTTTAATAAAACGTTTAAAAAATTATAAAATATTCTTAAAAAATATTTACATAGCTCTGTACCTAAAAATGTACAGAGGTGTACCCTCTCTAAAAATATTATTAATTAAGCCTGATATAGTAGTAAATTTAAAACTTCGCTCATAGAAAATATGAAACTTACTGATGGTAGATTGAGGCGAACAAACCAGTTCCATTCATATTAAAGCAAAAGGAAACGGCAAACAACAAAAAACCAAAAACACCAAAAAAAAAAAAATCGCGTTTGTGTTTTTGGGTTTGTTGATTTTTGGCTGAAAATTAAAAATGGCATTTCAGCGAGAAATTCTCGAGATTTGACGTCCATGTGACGTCACAAAGGGGAATATGTTACTTATTTGTACTTATTGGTACTTATTAGAAAGAGGAGAACATAGTATGCCATTAATTACCACAAATTCACCAGACATACCCAGAATACAGACGCTTTGTAACATGTGACTCAATCGGTCAAGTCTTGTACACAAAAATCGGACGTCTGGCTGTTTACGCCAAAATGAGGATGCGCAGGATGCGCAATTCAGCAATGTGCAGTAGTCTTCAAGACAAACCCGAAGAGAGATCAGTCCGCATTTCAACTTATAGATAAAACTTATTGAAAAAATGTTTAACATCGTCTATATTCTTACCATTATGTCTATGCTTGTGTGGGATAAAATAAAATCGAGTCCAAGGTATATTTCAATCCGCTTCGGAGACAGACTCCTTTTTATTCACATATCAGTTGGCTGTGTCGTCGGTTAACAATAATAATACTCACGGGATTTATATTGCGCTTTTTTATCTGAGGTACAAGCCCCGGTCATCTTTATTACGATGCCATCAGGAATCGTCGATCCCGGGTCGTTTTATTATTAAAGGTTTAATAAACTGTCACAATGAGCCACCTAGCGCATATCACACAGCAACATATATAATCCTGATATTCCCCCAACCTCTCCCCATTTCCCTCCCGGTGGAGAGAAAACAAGTGAGGTAAGTGCCTTGCCCCAGGGCACAACCATGGCCTCAGTGGGACTCGAACGAACCCACGACCTTCAGATCACGGCCAGTCGTCGTAATTCACCGACCACATGTCCCTCATAAAACAAATGTGATACGTTCCTCCCCTCATTTAAATTTGTTCATTACTTGTATACCCTTACGTCTTTAGAGGAACATGAATATGAATCTGACGATCACCCGGCAAAAAGGAGGTACCGTTATCTGTTTTGTTAGATCTAGGACTTTTCCCCGTAAACACCAGGCAGGGGTCACTCTTGAGTTTGAAAAGTGTCAAAAACATTTGGGGATTTAAGGGATATACTAGATATATATATATCATGAGAAGGAGAGTAAGATACAATTAATAGTCTAACTTCAATAATATTTACCTAGTTTTGGATGAAATAATTCACGCCTTTAACAAGAATATTACTTTTATACTTATATGCCTTTCACCACAACCTGTGCTACCTGCTTTGAAAATATTTTCTAAAGATCATATTAACCGTGAAACGTTTCAGCTCATGGGTCCACCCCGGGGGTCCACAACTTGGAAGTCTCTTGAACAGAGCTGTCACCCCCCCCGGTTTAGTGTACAGCACAGATGTTTAATTCAGTGTTCTTAAAACACCTGCCCTGCGATATCTATCTGATACAAAGACATTATATATGTTGGATTCAGCTTGTATTTCCTATAGATCTATTTTAATAATTGGCCACTGAAAGATTAATTTCTCAGTCATCTTCACGGGACCGTTTGTGTTTACGACGATCTTCATAACGGTTTGGGCATGCGTGCAAAAGCATCGAAGGGATCCACATCGATCAGCTGTTCATCTTCTTTCCCGGGCACTTTGCTGAACTCATACTTCTGCAGCAACCAAGAGAAAAGCAGAAACAATTCCGCTTTTGCAAGCGACTCCCCAAGACACGATCGACGACCAGCGGAAAAGGGCAGAAAGCTGTTGGGATGCTGGCGAATGGATCCGGTTTCGTCGAGGAAGTGTTCTAATTGAAGGAAAATAATTTAAATACCAGAAATAATGGTTTTCCAATCATAATTAACATGATTAGGAATAATTTATATTATGAAAATTCCAGTAATGGTCAAAAAGATGTACATCGATTGTGCAATTATTTAGCCGCGATCGATCCAGTGACAGCTGTGTTTACTAAAAGGAAAATTGTCTACAAAGCATTGTACATTTGCAGGATGTTATGACCCCGGGCTGTAGGTGTCCCTGGACCATCCGAAGTACGCTCAGTTTTCATGGATTCGTTATTAGTTGATGTCACCAAATAGAGGAGAAAATCTTTCAGAAAATACCGAAAACCCCATCACAATCAGTCGTTCCTTTGTGAAGCTACGACTGTTTATACTGTTTAAAAATGTTCATAATTTTACCACTCTTACCTGTTCAAAAAATTAGTGGAGAGGTAAGTACCGGTCCGATTATCAATTAATCTTAAAGCTTTCATACCTCTACCTAACATTAAAATTACAAGTAAAAAAACAGGGCTGCTAGAAAATAACGACAAACAGTTTGAAAAAAGAGTATTTATACCCTGAGAGACCGTTATCTATTTTCCGTAATTTTACGTTTTTTTGTAACTTAATTGTTTTAAGGTAAGAATATTGACTATGAAAATCGGCTTACCTAATAATGTGTGTTCATGACGTCGTAAGTAACGTCATTAAAAAAATCAAACTCTTTATTTTCACCTATCATTTTAAAAAATAGTTAAAATACTCCTTGTAGAACTCAATATTCCCCTTTTTTAATATAAATTTGAAAAAAGTAGTACACACCTTAATTTAATTTTAGCATCTGCTATTAGAAAGTCATGTAGTGGAGTGGATAAGGTTTAGGACTTGTAATCGTAAGGCCCAGGTTCGAATAATGTACCGCGGATACATGTATTTACAAAAAGTATACTGATATGATAATTAAGTAATGGTGACATTAGAATTTGTAAATTACCTATAAAAAAACAGGGTGATATAAACTGTTTTAAATTTTGATTTCTTCGCGTTTTCCCTTGGTTTATGGCCTTTTTTCTCAAAATGTTGCCTAAAAATACTTTTTTACAACAATGGTCGTGGTAAACGTAAACAAAACGTTTGTATGATGCCATAGCACACCGTGGAAAATTTGGTCAGAGGGATTTAATAACTTTTAATTCTAATATTGTTAAAAAAGTCAAAAACAACACATACGTTGAAAGAGCTGAGATTTTACGGCCGTTATTTTACGCGGGATTTTACGTTCCCGCCATGGTCGATATTTGTACGATCCGGTATTTTATTTCTGCCACGCTGTGAGTCCCCCAGATGCCAGTCAAATCCATGTTTTTTACAGTTTATTGAACAGGGTAGAAAAGTAAGCTTTCATTTGGGTGATTTTGTGACCCGTAATGCTAAAATCTTGTGAAATTATTTTGAAAAGATTTCGATCATTCTGACTCTTTAAGATTGGTGTTATGAAAGTTCGTGTACTTTGTAACAAAAATAAATGGAAAATGGGATTATTAACAAAAATACCAAAAAAAACGTGTTCCGGACTTTGAAAACCAGTTTATTGTAGGTCCCTCTCTTATGTCCGTGATTCAATCCACAGGTTTCTGAAGACTAAAATAAAATCAAAATAATTGAAACATGGACTGTAACTTTATCAAATCGAATATAGATATAGGGCCAAGTATTTGCACTTGCTCACCTGGGTTAAATTTCTCAGGTTCTTTCCAGTATTTCTCGTCACGATGGATCGCAAGGTGGTTGATCAACACCATAGTTCCTTTAGGAATTGAATACCCTCCTGGATTTAAAAAAAGATCACAACACTTCATATTACTAGAGTCTAATTTTTAAGTGGTATATCCCTTAAATCCCTGGTGTAACTGTACTGGTGTAACAAAACTGAGTGTCTCCATAAGAGAGTGTCCGAGTTAATGTGAAAACATATACGGAAAAAAACCGTGACCTTGTTGGCGAGATGTATGGAGTAGTGTTGCGGAAAGCGCTGCTATAGGTCTACCTAAGCGAAAGGCCAATGCCGGGTGAAGCCGAAGGCGGAACCCGGTGTCAATAAACTACAGGGTTGTCCCTGTGACGAGTGTCCTACACCCATCTGTCTATTATGTTCTTCCATGGAGTGCTGTTGTACATCAGTTGTTTCAGCACTGTAACCCAAATGGCCTCGTCTTACAGGTCACGGTTTATTCCGGAAATGTTGCATGTAGCTAGGGCACATGGGGGACACTCAGTTTCTTTACACCGGTATGGGCTAAGCTCATGCTAGTTTCCCGTATCAAAGCGACCCGTTGAACCCGATTAACGAATTTATCATACCACTAGTCATTCGTAATATATTTATAATAACAAAATGTGGCCAGTCTTTATTCTAAAAAAATATTTTTTCTGTAAGGTTAGTACCGCCTATAAACCAAAATATTAGTGCCCATCGTGTTAGAAGAAGCAATCAGTACCCGCCTCGCGTAAATTGATTCAGGCGGAGTACGCGGTCACGACCTAATATAATGCGTTAGGTACGCGCTGAATACGCGATCACTGACCGGATACTATTAGTTATTAGGTGAGTTGTGGCGAGCTGTTTTTACTACCACAATCGCCATTTCACATAACGAAATGATCCTGCATGGGGTAATTGTTAATTTCCAGGTAGGTTACGTGTACATACAAAAAATAAGCCTTCTTGGCAAAAATTGAGCTCGCCGTTCCCACGAAAACGAACGAAATCTCTGAAAGTCCCTTTAAGATTATAATGATAATACTCAGATATGTGTCAGTTTTGGTTGTGTGTGGGCCAAACCAAGGGTACTATTGAGCTGTATCGTAATATCTCCACATAGTAGCTTCAGGCAAGAAGGAAGGTGCCCACGATCCTGAAACTTGGAAAGCGTTCACGACCTATGACCTTATTAATCTCATCTGCGCATTTCTGTTGGATGTCCGGATTCTCAGCCATAAGAGCCACTGCCCACGTTAGAGTCATGATAGTTGTATCCGTACCAGCTGATTATGGAATGAAAAAGATGACTTCAGGTTTTGAAGATGATTAGCACCATCGAATGCACTGCGCTCAGGATGAGGAGGACCCTGATTGGGCTATTATTTAGTATTTTCAGAAATTTCCTAAGAAATGTAAGCTTTATTTTCTGATGTGTAAAGGCTAAAGAATATGTATAGCAGATTCTCGCCCTGTTTTTTTTTTTCTGACTTTTTACAGTATGTGATAACTCTGAATGCTTTATAGTGTGTGAATTATTCGCCCGGCTAACAACAAAGGACAATTCGCACAGCGAGACAAGAATCAAACAACCGTGATGTAGGTGTGGCGGGTATTTATAGGTTAAGTTATGTGTCCAATTTGCTGCCAAAATGATTTGGGCTAACTTGACTTTGGACACGTTCGTATCCGCCTGTTAGCCATTGTTCATTGTGCACATTTGCACCACATTTGCTATCCCGTTTCCAGTGTGTCAATTGTATTAGGCCAACAAAAATTTGTCTCAGAAGAAATTCAAAAATGCATATCTGTTTTTTTTTAAATTCTAAGCAAAATAGGAGACAAACTTGAAATTTTAAAACTACTTAGTTCTCTCCGGTAGACAAGGATGAATATTAGTATTATCTTTCGGAGATACCAGCGCATACGTGTTGAAAAAAAAACCTGCACCTTGGCCGATTCGAACCGGCGACCTCCGTATTACTAGCACGCGCTCTAAACAGTGAGCTATCAAGACTGTTGGTAGAGCAAGTCGATTAGAGAACTCAATTCTATTTGAAGCCACATACGAACATTATCCAGGCTTCTCGTGCCCTCCCCGGCTATTTATTCATTTGAAATAAGGTCAGCCTTTTACTATGGAGGTTTTCATCATCCTGATCTTTGTTGTGTTAATTAACGAACCACTGTGACTTGTATGTTTTGTGAACTCTGAGGGGTCTATTGCGGCGGTTATTGGGGTACTCTAGCTATTTTTGATGAATTCGGCGGCCATATTTCCGTGTCATTTATTTCAGTATATAGAATAATGTAACAGCTCTCCCCATAATTTCTAGAGGACTGCTACAAGTGACTGATATTTAATTTTAGGGGAAAGTGCATTTCAATTGCAAATTTTAATCTGTATTAATATTCCAGTATAGGAGGGGCCCATTCACAGAAGGGAATATCTCGTTGGGTGGCCTGGCCTCCTGTTGTTTTTGGCTCTTGAACATTTTAAAAAGTAATCCCCTATATGCAATGAACATGTTCAGGGCAAAGCAAGTGCACGGGGGATCTCCTGCCCAATGACGATACGGTGAATGTTTTTTTTTTTTCCTCCTGGTCATCCAACCAGCGGAGAAATTCAAAGGGGCGTGCGCCTGGTCTCCCAGGGGATTTCAGATGTTTTTTAATTGCAGGGGTGCTTTTATATGAGTGAGCTTTCGAAATCCCGACGGATAGTTCTCAGAGACGGTTCTCGAAATGTGCGCATGCGCCACTTTGATCCGTCCGGATTCTTTGGAGATTTTTGGGCCCAAATCATGCTCAGGAGCATATATTTTCACCTCTTCCTCATATGGGCGCTATTTATGATTATTGTGCGCTTTATTCCGTTAATGTTTATTGAAGTATTACAAACAAACGACTTCCTGCCGGTTCGGATTGCGTTGCGTGTGCTGTGGGCGCTCGTCTTTTACCTAAAGTCGTGGGTTCGAACCCACTCCAGTAACAAACATTGTTCTATGATTTTATTGTAATTTTAGCAGTTGGCAGTTGGAATCAATAAAAACATCATAGATTGTTGGTTGAAGGTAGAAAAATAATTGAATAGCTGCCTTATGAGATCAAGACTGGTCATGTCCTGGAGCATGATTTCGGGGCCAGAATCCTTCCGACGTGCGATTCGTCGGTCCTCCACCAATTCTACACACAAACCTCAAAAGCCCTCGACCCGCTTGGTGTTTTAAAACAAATTTACCGTCGTAGAACGATCCGTCGTGGAAATCGAAAGCTCCCTATAGTTTGCGTGGGGGGGTGGGGGGGGGGGGAACAGGTCTGACATGTTAACCCAGGCCGACCTCCCGTGAAGTTCCCTATATTACTTGTATAATACACTAGAACATTTACCCACCAACATGGTCATTCTGTCTGTCTCACATGTATCGCGTCCCGGTATTTGTATCACCCATTTCCTGTCCTGTTTTTTGTGTTGTAATATAATCGTCCGCCTTCCTTGCACATTTAGGGTGTCCAAATTATCGAGCTTGCTCTGAGTGGTCATCCCACCATAACTTGGGACCCTTTTTTTGCAATTATTTATGATGACAATAAACTGAAACTGAAACTTGGTTTTGTTTTGTGTGGTTTTTTTTTATCCAAATTAAAAAATAATATGTTTGTGTGTTTTTGTTTTTTTTTTTTTGGCCTCACAAAAACATACCTCCCAGAGAATCTGAAATGGTCTAACAAGGATGAGTGTCGGTAAGACTCGATATGTGTTCACTTCCTTCATCAATAGCTTCTTGTTTTGAGCTTGGATTAAAGAGTCACAAATATCCGAATTGTTAATCTTAAAATATAAGATAGACGATCTTATTAATCTGTGACGTTCAATGTACAATGAGAAAATGCGAATGAGTTTGTTGTTGTTTGTTTGTTGTTTTTTGTTTTTTGTTTTTTTTTTTGTTGTTCAACATTACTGACACATTGTAAAATATGTTTGTGTGCCTCTTTGAAAACCCCAAATGCAACCATTCACGAATCAAAGTATGGCACGATCCATACGTTTTTTATCAGACCATAATGATTAAAAAAACAAGATACACCCCCCCATGGCTAATGAGTAGATCAAAACAATTTCCCACTGTCACTTGTCTATGAATATCATAATGCGGGTATTCGTACAAGTCTAAGTCCTCCGATTCCTTTCCAATATATACGGTGCCATTTCAACTGTGCTGTGCTGAATTTAAATAATGTTCTCACTTCAAAAACCAAATAATAAGTCGGTTACAAATACGGATCAAGGCGTAAATCCCGGTGGGGGGGGTGGTGGGGGGGATATATCCCCTCCAATATTTGGTGAGAGGGGATGGTCAATTAGATCATCCCCCAATGTTGATTCCCGTTCATGTGTTTGACCAAAAATAACCTAATATTTTCCATAATAGTAAAATGTAATATTTCCGCTCGCTTCGCGTGAATTTTGTTCTTATATACAAATACATTTAACGATATTTTGAGAAGCTTCTATTAATGGCAAAATTTTTAGCCCGTTCGCGCGCACCATGTGACAGTAATACTGGGGGTTTTTTTTTTTTTTTTTCTTTTTTTTGGCTTAATCTATTCAGGCAAGCGCAGATCCAGATAGGATCCAGATCTCGTATCAGTTTGCGTCTACACGGGCAAGGCCAAACTTGATCCAGATCTTGCAACCGAGTACATCGACCGGTTGTACAACGCTTTGGTAGTGTCGCGCACTTTAGCGCGAACGTTAGGTTACGCGTTATAGGCTGAGAGATCTCGATGTTAGGCGCGTATATATATGTTATTATTATTTGTAAGTATTTCTGATCACCAAAGGTACGCGTAGCATTTGTACACTTCACGCTTCGAAGGGCGCTTGTCTTTCGCACTCACTGCGCCGTGTAGATTTCTAAACGGTTCTCCCATGATCGGATTCTTGTGATCTGGGATCTCGGTGATGCGAATCTGGATCTGGATCTGCGCTCCGTGTAGATGATTGCCCCCCATTTTTTTAGGCAACCCCCGTTTTAGTCCATAATTTTCATCTCAACTCCACCCCCCCCCTATGTCAAAAAGAAATTGACGTCACTGATCGATACCGAGCGATGTTAAGGTCCAGGCCGGCACGCGATCGCTAATAGCCTGCGTCCCCAGAAGCCCCAGATTTTACTGGAAGTGTCACCATTTTGGTATCAGAAAAAGCTACTATAACCCGTACATTGGCAGACGTGTGGCCTCGGGTTATGGAAACTGAGATAGGTATACCGCTCTACGCACCTTTCGGCGCGGAAGGATTTTTAAGCTGACTCAGGATTTTCAAGGGCGAACCGGATTTATGGCGATGCGTAAAATATTCTGTCCCCGCCGAAATGTCGCGCTTCATCTAACATGCGTAAATGCAACTACAATGTGTAATGTCTAAAATATAAACCCACCGATCCCCCTCCACAACACCTGAACTCGTTTCCTCCCCCCCCTCCCCAACACCCCACCCGTCTCCCTCCCCGACATCAACGCCCGCACACCACGCCGCACCGTCCCCCACCCCGACCACCCCGCCCCCCACGCCGCCGCCGTTCCCTCCTCGACACCCCACCACCTCCCCTCCCCCGACACCCACCCCGCCCCTCCCTCAACCCGCTTCTTTCCACCAAGTTACCATCATAGTAGCCCTTACAGAACTCCCAGATGTTCGGTGCAATATTGACTTTTCCCTTGAGTCCTTTTCCTACCCCTGACAGACCCGGGGAGTACCCTAGGGGATGAATTACATGTTAGTAGGGTGGTTTGCCCTCCTTACCAATATAACCAAGTTTGGGTACTCTAGCTTCATCCAGAAAAAATATATGCCCAAATATTCCGGGTTGTTAACATTTTATCACGGAGATACGGACAATACAGGGACATACGGAGAGCCATTTTATTGTTCCCCTCCCGAACTTCGTTTCGGGCGGGGACAAGTCACAACTTTGTTATAAAAATTCCGGACCGGAATTTTTGTTTTATACACGTATCCAATGCCCACTGTTAACCAAATAATCTAGCAAAGTGAAACGTTGTTTTGGTTAGTTTTGTACAAAATCCTAAACAAAAAATAATGCTTGTTACTTCCGCTAGAATGGTTGTTTTGTCGTGGGAGTCAAATAAGTTTGGTCACGTGTGTGACATCCCGACGAATGGCCCTTTACTGCATGAACACGAAAGATTCCGATTCGTCTCTAACTTTGGAATTAAGCTTTTGAGGACTATCTTAGTTCTAGATTACTTATTTTTAATTACTACACAAAAAACATAATATTTGGAAAATCTCTGAGTCAGCCTTTTAAAATGACGAGGAGCAGATTTTTTGAGGATACGATTCTCTCAAATCTGCAATGGAGCGGTTGTAGACCCATACCGAGAACGTTTGAAGGTTATTGGACAAACACCAAGTACAAGAGAAAACTGCAAACCTTGTTTTGAACTTGCCTGCTATCTATAATTAGAAAACCAGATAGAAAATACTAATATCTCTATGCATATGCATAAAGATGACGTATTCGGCTTTATTACACTTCAGGTGTGATCTAATACAGTGTAAGCCTGCCAAATATGCAAAAGTCAAGGGTTTGAAAAAAACACGTTTGGCGCTGCTTTGGAAAAGGTCTCGTTGTTGTTTCTTTAACTTTAAGTTCTCACCTACTCTCTATCATTTACTTTATTTCCTAAACAGCGTAAAGCACGTTGATACGAAGGTAGTTGTGCGAATGTATAATTCATTATGCAAAAAATAGATAACCTCTTTCAGCAATTGTTGCGACATTGCAATTTTATTGCTTAAAATGAGTCTCATATACCGTTACCTGGAATCATAGGTTTAACGATTCGTTTAAACTGCGAGTGCACATTCGAGAAATCTTTCAGGAGTCGTCAATCTCTTCACCCCAGATGTTGGGATGTATCGGCAAATAGGAATGTAATCTGCTGCGAAACCTTGACCAACAAATTTCTAAACCTTCCTTACTCATTCTAATTGTAAAATTGTAGTCTGGGATCGTCGAAACCATACCTGTAAATCAACAAATGATGCATCTTACAATGTTTAGGAATATATTTTGATATAAATTGGATGTGAGCCGGAATGGGTGGAGACCAAGTACCTCAGCTTTGTCTTCAGTGTGACCTCTAGATCTCTTGTTGGAAGCTAAGTCTTTTAAAACCCATATATTTATGCACCTCGATTCCAATGTGTGGACTAATAATTTACCCCTTTTCAAGACTACCTTTATTTAGAGATTCAGAGTATTATTCGTGTTATAGTTATTAAATTATCTTCATTACTTTTGTATGAATAATTATTATTTATTAATGTATGGGTGATGTATTAAATAATTTAATTTAAATCTAGTACAGTGACCGTCAAAAAGTTATCTTATAAATAATAAAATAAAGTGCCTCCAAAAAGTATAATATATAATATACGGTATACCATTCTTTTTACGTCATGCCAAAAAAATGCGTTAAGTGACGGCTTGCGTTTCAATAATTCTCAAACAACACTACGTTGTAAAATCGTCATTAAAACGTACCCTGATTGACAAAAAAGGTCAATTGTTTTACAGTTTGACAAAACAGAAGACAAAATAAAAACAAAAAACTAGCAAATCAAATCAGGAGGAAATCCGAGAAAAGAAAAAAGAAAACACTGACATAATAAATCACATTCACCGAAGCACAAGCTAGCTAAAATATTGTAAATTCCAAGGAAGATAACATCTTTTGGATCCATCGGTGACCTTCAAACTTCTTCCAAACCGTTCCTCCATTTTCAGTGACCTCTTGGAGCCACCAAATTCTCCAATTTTTTAATCGATGGCAAATGTCTTAAAATCAACAATAAGAGCAACCACAGAGAAGAGTCGTTATGAGCTGACACTCAATCCAGCCTTCATTCTAGCTATAGTCGCGCTGAGTTAGGGGTTTGTCATTTTCCAAAAAATTCAATAATAATGCCTCATTGCATTAAGCATATTCAGGATCAGCATGAAAAATGCATTCAAAATGAGTCCAAACAAGCCTAGTCTTAGATTCAGTGTTTGAGAGGTTTCCCGAATGACTGCGCAAGAAAGACATCTCAACAGCCCACTGATTTTCACTGTGAGAAGGCAATATTCCAATTAACAAAATCAAATCCATAAACCTACCAATAAAAAGCGAAACGTACACATAAAGTGCTCCCTCCGCCTCGAGCTTTGTGGTCTTTTGGGAAAAAACATTACACCTTTTGGGAGGAAAATTGCCTATTTTTTCCAAAATTACTGAATTATCCTTCTCAGAAAATTTTAAGACACTTTCACTTTTATGGTTCTGGTGCTGCCATTGTCCCTGAGAATGTGACCCCGGGAAGACTTTTTGGCACTGAAAAGGATTGTGTGGCAGTGGAAAGGAGAAACATATGATTATTTGCTTGATATGTTCATTATTTCATTGCGATTGGGATCTAAAATACGGATGCCTCAGACATATCCGTATTCCTCGTTACCATTAGGCCCTATTACGTAGGAAGGTAGATTTTTAACAAACAGTGATATAAATTTTTTGAAAGCTTTCCGAGTGTGAAGGGAAAACAAGTAATTGCCGAATTAAGAGGGAGGGAGCAAATATCTTTCAGGAACTTGTACTTTTGAACTTATGTTCCTGAAACACACCTTTAGCAAGTGGCCAAGAGCTGCGGTGTTGGAGGCTTCCAGGTTTCGCTGTATGGACTAAATGCTATGTCTTTGTAGCTTCTGTAAACTTTCCACTGTAATTGAGAAGTATAATGTAAGAATGAGATGAGTACAATCTCAAGAAATAGTGAGACAGCAAGAAAGAATAAGGGGAAAAAGAAGAAGAATGAACGCGGCGAAACGACCGGGAAAGGCGACGGAAAGTTTCTCCCTTAGCTTAAAATAGGTGTCGAATCGAGGTATTGTTGATGTAATGTACATTTTAAGCAGCAGATGTGTTACTCAGCTCAATGATACCAAACCCACCAAAGATGACAGAGCGGTCAATGAACATACATGCAAAGGGATAGGACGTAATTTGATGTTGTATTTTCTTTTGATTTTAAACAAAAAAACATTTTGACTAAGACGTACTCCGGGAGGAGTATAGCCAGGAAAGAGCGCTCACTTATTAAAAAGTTGAGATTTTTGCACAAAATGTGCAACAATCTCAATAATGATGCGGCTCTTTAAAAATGCGCTTTTTTTGCTTTAAGAAAGCCGTCACCAACATGCCTTTTAAAACGGCACTAGCTTATTTTTCACAAAATCCTAAATTTCTTCAAATTACTCGCAAATGATATGGCCATTGGAAGGATACAGATATATTTTCACACAAAAATAACATACCCAAACAGATAAGGGCAGTAATAGGAGGTAAGAGACATCCAGGGGTAATTTGTAAGCTAAGTTTGCCGTTACTTTAATCAACAAATGTAGCTACTTGAGGCATACATTTACTCAGTGTTATGAAAATACCAAAGGTCACAGGCCGGTCAAACAGGGTGGATGGCTGTGGGAATCAACTCGGTGTGTGTTTTCCTAATTGTGAAAGCCATTTCCGTAGTCTGCCGAATTAACCGACTCTGGATCATTTATTATAAAATCGTTCTGTTTAACCAGTAAAGGGCGCTGAGTTGAGGATAAATCCATTTAGGGTCATGGGTGTGCCACACGGCCCCCGACCCGTCACTATGCCCGCGATTGTAAGCTCAAAAGTACGTATTTGTCATAAAAAGAAAGCGATTTTTGTAATAGATTGGGATCCCGATTTAATTCATGGCGGAACTGGAAACGCCAAATTTTGTCCGTCCATGTGAAATTGTAGGCCTACCACCTCACGAAAGTGAGCTCTAACTTGACTTGTCTGCTGAAACCAACGGAACAACTAATGGAGAAGGCATAGACACGTTACATGGCGCTATTTCATGGCTATATCATATTTGAAGGACATTTCAATCATATCAGCCCACTAAGTATTATCGGTATTATCCTTATTTCAAAATTCCTTCTTCTGCGATACATAGATATGTTCGAGCTTACTTTCACAGGTATAGTTTACTAGCCAGTTAAGTTACCAATGCAACTGTGCATAAAATCTCAAATTTTTGAAAGAAATTGGGGGCGCTCTTAAAAAAAATGTGCTGTTATTGCTTGAAATTAGAAACACAGAAAGTAGCATAGTGTAATTATGTAGGACAAACTTTAACATTGGCGAGTTTTTTACACGATAAAAGTCATACTTACTAGAAAAAGTTCGGGTCTTCCAGCAAAACTCAACAGGTTTCTTCAAAAGAGCATCCCTCACAAGTTCTATGTCGCTAAGAACGATCACCCAAAAAAAAATAAAACGGCCAATTTTCATGGTAAACAATTCGCCCATATTATGTTTCATGTCATGAAGGACATCGGACGCGGCTTTGACCAGGAATCCTTTGAATAGAAATAAATTATACGAGTGCGTACATGAACTTAAAATGACATTGGAGGTAATATGGTTGATGATTAGAAACTTCGTGTTTCCTAGTCTACAGAACACCGCAAACTCAAACAAGTCTGAAAATTAAAAAAGATTCAATACACGTTTTTTAATTTGATAGAGTATTGTGTTATATTTCCAATTTCTAAGGGGCCACTTTGTTAATAATAGTCCGGATAGGACATTTAATACAAAAAAAACATTGTTGGCAAAAGGTACAAAAATTACAAAGGTGGTTTGGCCATTGTTCCTTGGGGGTAGTTTGTAATTTGAGGTTACATTTGCAAAATCTGGTTTGTCAAAAAAATTCGGGGGGCACCCTTCTCACGACACGGCATCATATTGACGACATTTCATCCACCCAGCGCGGGGATTCTTAAGTGGAAAGTTATACGGAGATGTGCCGCCTCCAGTGGGTCTTTGTCCTAAGAAATCTTATAGACATGGGTCTTCATGGGAAATCCTTAGACTTGGGTCCAAATTCCCCAAACTGGGCTGAGATTACGGCTTTAAAGAAGCCAGTTGGGTGTAGTCATTACTTAGTAGAAATAATTGAATGTATTCTATTACCATGCATAATACCAATGTATACATTTAATAAGATCGACAGCCTTCTGGCAGTATCTTTTAAAAAAAAACTACTATACGATGCTGGTTTCCCTCCATGGAGCGGTAGCAAACCACCATCCCATGGCGTATGCTTTAGTGGCCCAACAAATAATTGTACATTCGGTATGAATTACTCAGTTATTTCCAAAACAACAGGTAATGCCATTGGCCCAGGTGGCATCCAGGTGGTTTTTTGACGCTGGTTGTAGATAAATACGTTACTACTGCTACGGACACAAGTGACTATGTTTACGGCACTGAAAGATGACGCCGCCGTGTTCAAGATAGCACCAGCATTTTGATGAAACTTTTTAAGTACAGTCGGGAAAATAGTTGTTAAATCTAAATCTGAAATGATATCAAAAACAAGAAAACAATGATTGAAAAACATCCAGATGTTCGACTGCATTTTAGACTACTTAGTTTTATGAGTCTCACATGTATAAGCCTACAATACGGGCGAGAGGCTGGAGCTGTACATTACCTGAAGGCAGACCGGGAGGAAAGGGATTCGTAAGTTATTTAAATTATTTATTTGTATTATGTTTGAAATCAAAGTAACGTCCTTGACATAGGACTGACTATTCTTTACATTTTCCTGAGTATTTTCCATTCAGTAAGACCGGTCGTGGTCTCTGTGATTTCCCAAATGTTTTAAACTGCCAGTCAGCGAAAAAAATTAGGTTGATAGGACTGCTTGCGTCGAGCTGCACCCTATCTTGAGACAATTCAAAGGGCGTATAATTGAATCTACGGTTATGGTTTGATCCAACATGGAACAATGCAAAGCTCAGCATACATGGTGTGGAGCAACACCCACTACACTATCAAAACTTAATGTAATCTAGAGGACGTGCCAGTTCAATAACGGGTATCCATGAGAGTGAGCTCACCTCTTACAATCAACCATGGTCATCGTAGGGCAGTTGGAATTGCCACTCTTTTCACCCACACATTTTTGGACAAGCACCAGATCTCCTCAGCCAGCTGCTACCTGAGCTCCTCTCAGTTGACCCTCGCCTTTGCGCTCAGTCAGATCTCATGACCTTGCTGTGAAAATCCCAAGGTCCAACTGTTCTCCCAAAGAAGAACATTTTTCCAATTCTCTGTAGGCTTATGCAACGCCCTTCCTGCATGTGCTATCATCAACCAGGACTTGCAGAGCTCAAAAGGGAGTTAATCGTTATCTGGCGCAATCCGTCAGCGTTACTAATTAGATAACTGCAGTTAATGCCTTGATTAGCCTTGACATTAACCAGAATGATTAATGTATTGCTTGGGTGGTGGGATCTAATTCTTCACCGTAATGTAATCGGATATTGATTTGCCACAGTGAGGTACTCAGGTTACAGGTCATTCAGGTGGCAGAATAGAGGCCTGTATACTTTTATAGCTTTGGGTGTTCAGTGGCGTAACCAGAGGGGACGGGGGAAGATGCCCCTGGGGAATTTCACTGCCCCCTCTTTACTCTGTGGAATAGTGCTTTCTCACACGCACCAATAAACCGTGAACAAGACCAGCTACATTGCACTAACCCACTTTATTATATGTTGCCCCCCCCAGAAAAAAGATATGTGCCACCCATCACCCTGCCCAGAAAAAGGTGGTTACCCATTGTGGTTGTTTCATAAAAAAAATAATTCTTGGAAAAACTTCTAGTAAAACAATATTTAATTATATGTTTTTGCTTAAAATGTATTTCTTTCAAGCACAAAGAGGTAAGAGGTATGACAGACCACATACCAACACACTAAAGAATACAGAATGGTAGAGTCAATCCAAACGACCAGAGACACAGTACACTGTCGAGAGAGGAGATTTGTTAGCAAGGCCCAACTGGTTGTGTTTTAAGTTTCCGTCTGGGCCTATATCTTGCACGCAGGCGCTTTAAGGGGTATTATGCAGATATTTGCAAGCGGTGTCGGTATGTTCTATAATGTTATTGATTTTATTGTAAAAAAATATTTATCTAATGTGCGAAATTTCCGTCCTCTGGTAGAATTGATGCACTTAACGAATGATTGCTTGCCTGTCAAAATCGTCAATGTTGTTCATTCGCAGGGTATCTTATGTCAACCTTTTGGTTTAGAAGTCTGTACAACGTTGCCCTGGCTATTTATTCCTTCTATATCGCCAGTACATTATGTAGTGAGGTAGGAGTCTTCCAAATTTCTTTTTCTAGTTTTTAGTCTTGAAACAACGTATGGAATCAGTTGTGGCTGCCATAGTTAAAGAGAAGACGTTGTACGTGGATGATTGTTAAAATGCTTTGAAATCGATTACGAGATTCGGTGTCTCGTATACCATATTAATTTAAATAAGTTTTCTAATGAAAAGAATTCCCCCGGTGTGTACTATATACTGATACATATAGGTCTGCTTAAAGAGAATGAGGAGATTTCCAGAAAGAACGCGCCACAAATTTTTTCGAACCAGGGTTTTTTGCATATTTAGAATGCTCACTAATGGAGTAGGTCACACCTGAAGTGATAAGACGAATACGGAGTCTTTATGTAAACATATGATGATTTAGTCTTTCTGTCGTGCAGACAGAAAGTACAAAGCACGGTGTTCTATGGGGACAATTACGATAGCAGCAAGTTCTCACAAACAAGGTTTTACTGTTTTTTTTTACTTTGTTTTGTCCAATAAAACCGGCGAACGGTTCTTGGTAGGTGGTCTACAATCGATCATATGCAATTTGAGAGGAATTCGTATCCTAAAAAAAGTCTCCGCCCTGTCAATGAATTTGTGAACCTTTCCGAAGTGAGTAAAATACATTTTTTTGGATAGGGCTAACACCGGTACAAGAAGGATGTTGTTGTATGTTTACCATTCACATGATGAATCGACTGGTCAAAGCAACCTACAGCTTCACAGCACTCTAAGCGAGCAAGACTCAACAAAACACTAATACAAGAATGTCGAGTGCAAGTTTTATTAACAAATGCAATAAGAAATAGAGGCAAAATTGTGCTCGAAGAGCCCACGAACCTAGGTGGGGATAAAACGATCACTTGCTGACGGCGAAACAATGCTTTAAAAGATCCCAGGAAATGCAAATAGATTGATGTCGGTTTGGTGTAAAGTTACAAGGAGGGACAGAAAGCGTTCAATATTTAGGTTGGTGATACGGGGGTGATGACATAGTTGTGGTATCATTGATTTTCAGAGAGCAATTGAAAATTCCAGGGGATGGTGTGACTCATTAGACACTGACTGAAAATCAATAGTTTCACTAATGATTTCACTAGTAGCTGGATTCTTTTTTCTGGCACTGTTTTTTGGAATGGATGTTCCCATAAAGATTGGAGGTAGGTTGATCATCTCTTTCCTGGGGACCTTTAAAGGTCAGTAAAGGCCACTTATTTGCAGGAGAAAAATTAATTTCCTAGATTTTCATAAGATTGTGCCCAAAATGGCTGAAATCCACATGCTAATCGCTGATCATTTTTGTAACCCTATATGCGCTAAACATGGGCATAAATGTGCACAACTGTCGCATTTCAGCGCGCCTTATAATGACGCTTTGACCCCCAATGCCGAGTAAAAGTTAAAAATTTAGTTAGGGTTGAAGCTTGTAGGAGTCACGTGGGACCCATGTCGTTGCATATAGCAGATAGGGATTTTTGAAGGAAAGAATTCATAGATTTTCATCAGATTTTGGCCAAAATGGCCGAAAATGAGTCAACGTAACCATACAGCGTTAAATATAGCAAATTATGAATTTTCGAATATTTTTCACATTAAGACCGGTCATAAAGTTCCCTTTAGTGACCTTTGACCCCATGCCTGAGCACAAACTTGGTGCAGGGTCTCAAGCTGCTTCTAATGCATGAGTCACGTTACCATGGTACCTGCATATAAAAAGATAGGATTTTTTTGAAGAATTTTCACATTCAGACAGGAAGTTCCCTTAAGACCTTTGATCCAATGCCGAGCACAAATTTTGTGAAGGGTATTAAGCTGCTTCATATGATGAGTCACGGACCATGCAACGTTGCATATAGCAGACGGATTTTAAAGATTTTCACATTAAGTCAGAAGTGCCCCTTCCCTTAATTACCCCCAGATTGACCTCTCGACATGAACTTTTGTGAAGTGAAGTGTTGTCAAGCTGCTTCATAATCAGTTAACGTCATTTGACTAGGCATGCAATGTAATCTGTAGGAGGTGGTTATATTTTTAAGCAAAAACAGCCAATTTAGTATACTTTTTAGCATTTTTTGGCAAAATTGACCCTTTGACACCCTTAATTAGGTTGATCCCAATATAAAAAGAACCCTCATGTATACCGAAAAAATGCATTGTTCCAGTGAAAATGAAAAAAATTCTAATATGTCATTTCTGGAGATAAAAAATCTTGAATGAGGTATTTAGCTTTATTAAAACCGGAAGTGGACCTGTAAATGACCTGTGCACCCCCAAAATAAAAAAAAAAACTTGCGACATCAGGAAAGTAAGGCCATCTGAAGGTTTTGTCACTCACTGTGTTTACACTTTGAGATAAAAAAAAAGTGAATAATTTTGAATATTTTTATTTGACCGGAAGTTACCCCTTAATGACCTTTGACCCCATTAATTGACCTTTGACCCCCAAGATTTACAAGTACAGTGTGTTTGAAAGTAACCGTTCTGTAGACCCCGTGGGGACCAACTTTGACACAAGAAAGTATACTTTTTATCTAGAGGGGTGAGGGGTTTGGAGCGAGATAATTCGTATACATATATATATGTATAGTTATATATTACATAAACTCCAACATACAATTCTCAATTAATTGGAGAATTTTCAAACATGTGTAGGTAGCCGTACATCAACACCTCACAAAAAAGATGTAATTGTGGCTTGCATGAGAAATTCATACTCATATGCCACCCTGAACTATGCTCACTAAAAGAGAGAAACGAAAACTTGTGAGCAAAGGTAGACACAGGAGAAAGTTTTTGTTGTTTAATCAGTAAAAAAAAAATAAGTAGTTTTTAGGCCAGTAGGCCTACTTTGTTAACAATCGTATGCGCTATCCTGAAACATTTCCACCCAGGCACAGTCGCGCACATCAAAGTGTGGCCGCTGCGCATCATCGCACGCGCTTAAGCTCCTCCTTCACGCCGCGCGCACAATCTCCGCATTGCGCGTTTTGTCAACTCCCAGCCTGGTGGAGAATGTTTCAGGTCATAACACGGATGAGTGTGGCCGTAAGCACACGAAACAAATTTGTAGTGTTTCGATCATGGAATAAAAAGGGACAGAATAATTTATATATATAATATATATATATATCTTATATATATATAGATATAAGATATATATATATATATATATATATCTATATATATCTTATATATATAATTATATATATTATATATATATATAACAGCAGCACAGCTTGCTACAGAACCTTGACAAGCTCTGTGCTTTGTTATTGTTGTTATAAGTATTCTTGCATAATTCGCCTGATGATCGTGTTTGTCACCTACACGTGAAACTGGAGTAGCGTAGGAAGTACAAAGTTTCGCATCCAATAAATTTGCCAGACTCTACAAATGGATAGAGCACTTTTTGATTTGAAACTTTGGTTCGTTATTATTCTTAATATATATATAATATATATATATATATAAATGAATGAGTCGGAAACAGATTGAGAGGCTCAAGTTGGTAGAAGCTGGGAAATAAAATATTATAACCACAACACGGAGCTTACTCGCTTACTCCGATTTTCACGATAGGCGTTCATCAGGCCGAATGAATCTATTGCCAACACTTATATAAACAAGGCACAGTTATTGTTCTTTACAAGATAATCGGTTTTCCGATTACTACTTCCATGCCTACAAGTAGCGATCAATTCGCTTTTCCTGTTAAGTGCTCCCTGCTGTTCAAGATTTCAAATCTTTCATCTAAGCACAGATTACATATCCCAGACTTTCTGGTGGTGTGAGTGTTTGATGTGTTGATGATTTCCCAAGTAATATTGTATTCCTTCTCTCTTCTTAAGGTACCCATATGTGTTTAGATAACTCTGTTTTAGCCGGTGGGCAGCAGTGCGGCGGAAATGATTTGTATTGATTTCTATACATAATTTGAAGCTACCACCTGTTAGACCAATATATTGTTTGCTCGGTTTTCGTATTTACAGTAGCCCTTTACTACAGACTTGGGACAAAGCATTTTGCCAAGAAGGGGGCCAGCGTTTTTTTTTTTACGGCAATTGCACTTTTTATCCTGTTGTTGATGGTCTTTTTTGGTGATCTGGAGTGTTGTGAGCTTTTATTATTGATGCCCATCATACAGTGTTTTGTTTTTAACATTTCCATAGGAATGATTCATTAAAACTCTGCACTTATCTATCTATATGTATGTAGGCCTATTATATAGCTTTATATATAAAAATATGTATAAGAATTAATGTACAGGGTGTAGAGGTAGTGCAGAGTTTTAATGGACTTATTCCTATGGAAATACGTTTTCGAGGTAGGGCTCCAGGGGCGGCTCCAGGACAGGACACCGGCCGAGATCGAGCTATCTTTCACAAGGAATAAGCAACATGCCAATGAGCTCCACTGACAAATTTTTCATTGAAAGGTCGCTGCGCTGCGAAGTCCTGACGCAGTATGCAGTAGTTAGTAGTTATAACCATCAAAAAAAAAAAAAAACAAAAATCAATTTTCCTCGACTGCGTACCCCATTTACAACATGTACCATTTGTTCGGCCAGACACCCTATGCACTATAAAAAATAATAAGCGCCTATTATTTTGTAGAATTGGAACGAAACAAATTGAATATAATTAATAATGCAAACATTCTTCGACCAGTGCATGCAACATGATTCGTCATTCCTAAAAAAAAAGGTTTTCAAATGAGAAGTAGTTTAACTGTGAAACTCGTCTCGTAACCCTTAACTTTTGTTTGATCTGGGCGATGGCGCGTAGCAATATGATGATATTGCGAGCTTGGTTGCGTAGTTGAATAAATAAGCCCACACGTGCACCATTACGTATAGGTCATATGCCCTTTTAATTTTGTTTACTTCACACGCGAGTGCCAAACAAGAGAAGATTGCAATAGCTCCCACAATGCAGTGCTTACTTCCAATGGAGGTTTTTGTATTGCCATAACGATGAACACAAAATAGAATTAGTATGTGTCCTCAGCTGGGTCGGTGGTGTTGGTGAGATTCTACTGGACGTGATGGGTGTTTTCCCCCATTTTCGCCGCTGTACACCCAAAGACCCCCCATTTATTTTGAAAATCATGCCACCCAAATACCGATATTTGAGAATATCACCCAAAGACCACTATTAGCTCCTATTTTGGTGGGAAATTTTGAAACATTTTCACCCAGACCCCTTATGGTGAGTTGAAAAACTTCGCAAACTTCCAAAAAGACCCAATTTTAGGAAAATTAGCAAATTTGTTCACCGAAAACCACTATTTGAGCATTTTCTGCTCTCACCAAAAGACCCCGATTTTTGGAGTCCTCTGTACTTGATATATAATAAGTGTGATAACTATCTAGACGTGGGTTCAAAGGACATCTCATCCCATAAATAATGTCTTCTATCTAACAGGTATAATTTTAAGCGAAGTACGTCGGACAGATCATAGTATGCCACAGGTATACCCACACAAAGAATTTACGAGTATTTTTTATCGACAGCGTGTAATTCACTCTAACTCGAATAAAATCCGAATCGATTTATCAAAGTCATATATTGGCTTGTGTGCATTTTCAGTTACAAAACAATCTGAAAAAAAAACTGCTGTTGAAAACTTTTTCTGGTTGATTCGTAGGCTTTAGGAACGTTTGGCCCCTCGTGTAATGTAGATGTTATCATTTGCTGTAGAAGGGGCAATCATGCGTATATGAATCATTGTCTTTATCAATAATCAAACATCAAAAATAAAATGCAGTCACGAGGTTCCACGTGATTCAAATTTTGAATGCATGATTACGGCGCTATAATCTCTAAATTAGGAGTTATACCAGCTTACACCGATGTCAACGAGTAGGATAAAGAGGATAAGGGCTTAGAGCTTATTCAAAATAGGTTTGACTACCATGGGCAATGGATGTGGATAATTAGATAATATGGATATATGATGGAGAAACACTTTGGTTTATCACACTAGCTATCATTTTTTGTGACCCGATGCATAGCTATGATATGTTACATCCTTTCCGGTTAAGACAACACATATTATAGATTCGAATATGTCCTTGAGTCTGGAGAAGCATATGGCAAATATGCATAATGAAAGAAAAAAATTGGTTTTCATTTCGGTCGAAAAGCAAAGTGTTTTTGCTAAAGCTAGTTTATCGGTTTCGATAACCTCGTTTTCGATCGATAACTAGGTTTTCAAAAACCTTGCTTTATCGAATTGATAAAACTGGTTTTTCGATGATTGAAGCGCCATGTTTATTCGAATCGAAAAGCTAGGTGTGTGATAAAACTATTGATGCTCTTATCAATAAACCTGGTTTCGCGACGAAAAAAAAATGTTTTATTTGAAAATCTGCTTATCGAATTTGATCAACCTAGTTGTTCGATTCAAAAAACGGTTGATCGATTGAAAAGCTGCGTTTTGATAAACCTAGTTTATCACTCAATAACCTGTTTTTAACTGAAAAACATGGGGTTGGTTTTTCTGTCGGAAAAAAACCAGGGTTTTGGCCAAAAAACTAAGTTTATAGCTGAGTTTGCATAAAAAAAGTTACTGGCCATATACGTCCCAGCAGTAAAAGTTATTTTTAGTCATGGAGGTTCGACTATTAGAATTTTGGTTTCTCTTGGCTTTTGTTTCTGTTTGTAACTTGTATTATTTTTTTTTAATGTCAAACAGATTCTTTCCTAGTTGATATCTTTGTCAATTTTGTCCTAGACTAAAATAAACACGTTGTAACTCGGAATGAACGTCATTACTCAAAATGGCCAGACTTTGACCGATTGTGCAATCTATTAGAATACATATAACTCAAAAGCGTTGCGATTTGGGTGCAAATTTGTGTCATAATTGATCGCACATCAACAGTGTGTGAGTTGGTTGCAATTCTCCGTCTCAATAGCAAAATTGTGATAAAAATGGTAGGGATTTAGCTTCGGACAAGTTATATAGCTACGTATTTTTTGTACTTTGCCAAAAATAGCACATATGGCTCTCTGCTTGCAGTGCAAAGTGCAACAAAAAGACATTGTTTTTAGGTCGAATTAGCACGGTATTGCAAGGGTTTTTTTATACACAATTAGCTTCCACAACATAAAGACTACATATCGTCGTGTCAACGACATAGGTCGATCGAATCTTCATTTTTTGGTCAAATTGAGTAATAGTCGATTCTGGTGCATTTTAGTTACGTCGTTAAGTGTACCAAAAATAAAAGTGAAAATTACATCTCCTAACCAAATAGCCACAGTCGAATAGAACACGAATTTGTATATAAAAACGGGTTTCACCAACAATCGAATACATATTCGATAGCTTTGCGGTCCAAATATCTCAAAGCACACAGATAAATTGTGAACGAATACGTAATAGCTGGGACAAAAGTGATTGCTACGTCAGTGATCAGAATCGATAATAGATTCTTATCAGATTGAAGGCAATGCAGTCTTGAAATGTACAATTCAATACTTATGAGGGATGGTCATGTTATTTCACATTTTCAATTTTTGTGTTTTAATTATGTTACTATACTTATTGAACCTACGGTCTGTGCATCGTTGAAAAAAGAATTTTCCAAGTTTTGTAGTTTTAACATTTGACAAATACACCAAATTTATATTTTTTGGTGGGGGCCATGTGACATTTACCCTCGTATTACCACATGGGAGGAGTTTACCACCCCAGGTGGTAGGTAAACTTTCCCTCGGTGCGCAAAAACGTTTAAAAACGGTCGCTAAGTCTTCCATATAATTATTTCACATCCTTCTGCTTATTTTGGCGAAACAAATGTGAAGGTAGCACCTCACCGTGGTTAGCGTCGAAGTCGATAGGTGGGTAGTGGTTTCTACTACATCTATATACCCATTATTGATAAATGCAGGATTCTGATTTGGTCAGTTTGCTGCCTTATTCTGCAATAATGACCCGCTAATTAATGCATGTTCTTATCATTTATTTTCATTCATCCGCATTACAACATACACATAACTAAGGCATATATTATAAACTTAACCTATTAACAAACAAACAACTAAAATTCAAGTTAGTTAATAGTATAGACATTTGTAGTATCTCTCTGGGCTCAGATGTATCCTCCCGCGAAGGCGGGAAAAAAAACAATAAAATAAAAATAATGGCGCAATTATTAGTTTTTCGACCGCGAGGACATTATTTGCTAGAATTGATACTGCATTACCCTTTCGTTATTAGTTCATTTGTTTAAATATTTTGTGCACTGTATGGCTCTAAAATTATATGTTGATTAAAAAACTAGGTCATTTTCCATATCATTTGGGGCCAAAACCCGCATGAAAATCCATATTCCTAACCTTTTTTTATGCAAAATTATTTTTTTTCATTTTATACTCAGGTGTCTGGGGAAATGACCACTTTTGCCAACTTGTGAACTTGGACGTCATTGTGACGGCAATACTAGGTTATGTTGGGAGCAGATGAAACGGTGCTGTGGACCAATGCTATCAACGGGATACCAACATTCGAAATCATCTATCTTTATAATAATGAATTCTCGGGGTGTTAACACCCCACCCATTAGTAAACCGTTGTGTAACAAAAATAGACTTGTAAACATGTATTGCGAAAGTTTGATTTTCTTTTAGGTTAACTTTGATTATTCTGCTAACTAAATAATTACTAATATATACTCATTTGAAAAAATCGGCTTTCAGGAACAAATTGATATTTTCTTGGGGAAAGGTGTTTGTATGAGGTTAGTGGCACTCTAAATTGTTTTAGATTATGTTTAGATTTTATGAGATATTCCCCATTTAATTGTTAATTCGTTTCAGGTTGGTGATATTTTTAAGCGGTACTAAATTAACAATAGAACATATTGTAATGAGAAATTTAAGCAAAACGAGAAAAAGAAATAGACCACTTTTATCCTCCAAAATCTTTGCGTAAGAAACATTCCAGTTACCATTTTAAATATTTCGGAGCTCATTTTGAACAGTTCTAGCCAAGATTATTGTGTTACAAAAATGCATTAACTATTATAATTTTATATAACATTGCACACAATGTCTGTGTCCTTCTAACGTATTTACTTGAAATTTATGGGGGTTTTCTGCAAAAAAAAAAAAATGAGTACAACATAATGGCGACTAATAAAGATATAAATTTTAAGTAGCCAAATTTGTAAGGGTGTTAATTTTCCTGATTCGTTGTCATCGGGTCAGTCTGCACTATATTTTATCACACGAAACGATAATAAAACAGTGAATGTTTCCCACTTCCCGCTTGTGAAGTCGTTTGGATACAAATTTGCATGGTTTTGTAAACTAAAACACCAATGCAATAGACATCGTCATCGTCTTCATCGTCGTTCGTTCGTCGTCAATCGCATCGTTTCATTCATCATCATCATCATCATCATCGATCATCGATCAGTAGCATCATTGTCGTCGTCAAGTTCGATGTTTCCTTATGTTTTCATCGTTAGTGCCACCATCCACACCGCCAGCGTTAACTCTTCTCATCGTGGATCATCGGACATAATCATTTTAAAAAATAGTTAAAACCCGTTAGTAGTTAGTATTCTCACCATACCAACATAGAAATCAACGGGTTGCATGCCAGTCGAATACGTATTCGACTCCTTAGAGGCCACAGGCGCATCAAAACATTTGGGTTTTTGACAAACAATCGAACACATTCAGTGGCCCATTTTGAAGAAGGAAAACAGTTGGTTCTTGGTATTTTAATATACTGTCGTCAGTTAGCCAACCCATTCATGTCTTTAGCATACACCACTTAAATGCCATTATTCCTTTTATTTCATTTAATTACACGCATTCTAACCACTCAAAATCTTCAAAGACGTTTTCTCGAACTAGCAGTTATGCTGATTCGACACTATGCAAAACCCACGACGATATGTAATCCCAACCCCCCACATTTTTTTACCTTTGATTGTTGTTACACAGACTTTGGCTTCAAAAAACGGTATTATATAGTAGACTTTAACTAATTATAATTATTGACAAATATATTTATTAATGTAAATTTTTTTATTATTACTTAACATTTTTTAATTTAAATTTTTTGTTTTCAAATTTAATTACATTTTGTTTTCATTAGTTTTTTAAATTAACACTTCAGTTACTAATTATTATTCTAGGTTATTTATTACATTATTATGGTTTCATTTATTATTTGGGGAGATGGTTCCAAAGCAGTCACGATATATCCTATCAAAAAAAGTCATTATATAATCCTTAAATTCCTTTTTAGATTTTAATAAACACATACTATAATTAGTACTATTTATTATTAGTAGGTGCAGATGGATTCCACAACAGTCATTATATAATCCCATCAATGTATTTTTATATTTCCATTACTTATTATAATTATTATTAACAATTCCATTATCATTCTATAATTATATTATTTATCTTTAATATTATAATTTTACTACTAATTATTATTTAATTATTGGTTTATTTTATCTAATTATTATTATTTTCATATTCTAATACTAGTTATTAGTTTTAAATTAATATGTGTTATTTTTTATTTTTTTTGGTGTTTCCAAAACGGTCATTATTATAATCCATCAATCCTATCCAAAAACAGTCATTATATAATCCTATCAATTCTTTTAGATTTTTTAACACCAGATACTATCATTAGTAATATTTATTATACTTAGGTGGCAGATGGCTTGCAAACAGTCACTAATAATCCCAATCAATTCATTTTTATATTTACATTACTTATATAATTATTATTAAAATTCCATTATCATTATATAATATAACTTTATATATATCAGTTAATACTAATGATTATTAATTATGGTTATTTTTATATAATTATTATTATTTTTCATTTATTCTAATACTCGTTATTAGTATTAAATTATTATGGTTCTGTAATTTTTATTATTTGTATTATTTTGGTGTAGATGGCTTCCAAAACCGTCATTTATAATCCTATCCAAAAACAGTCCATTATTATGATCCTATAAATTCTTTTAGTATTTTTAACCTATTATATTATTATTACTATTTGATTCTTATTTTCATGTGGTAGATGGCTTTCCCAGACATAGCATAATAACTACGTGAATTCTTTTAACATCATTCATCTATAATTATTATTATAATATTTTGGTGTAGATGGCTTCCAAAACAGTCATTATATAATCCTATCAGTTCATTTTTATTATTTAATATTATTTACAATTTTGATTATTATATTTTGGTGTAGTTGGCTTCCTAAACATTCATAATCCTATCCATTCATTTTTATTATTTAACATATTTCTTTATTATACATGTAATAAATACTATATATTAATACCGGTGGTCTGTGTGTCTGTCTGACCGCGTTTATTTTCTCGGAGACTGAGGGTCGCACGTTCCTGAAACTTGGTGGGTGGGTGCCCATTGACCGTCCAAAGACCAAGTTTGTATTGGTTAGTGGATCAAAGGTCATGAGAAGGTCATTCAAGGTCAAATGAGGTCAAATGGGGTAAACATTGGTGTATGGAAATGAACCTTGGAGGGTGGGGTTGATTGTTGATGCCAAAAATCTTAAAGGTCACGACAAGGTCATCAGGGGTCATTCAAGGTCAATGGAACCGCGAAACCCGGGTATCGCCTACTAATAATTATTATTACATTATATTATATCAGTTGAACATTCATGCGCACATTTTGCGTTTAAGGTGGAAAACACCATTTGCATCTGGATCTTTTTAACTAAATAATTGAGGCCAAATTCAGTATCAAATATCGAAATAATCTGTTACATCTCGCAACCCGTATCACACCAGGCTTGCCCCTCACATAAGCACATGTACTCTTTACAGCTTAATAATTCCAGAAACTTAGACTGCTACTCGAAAACCGTCAGTTTCCAAATGTTGAGTCTCGGACTTGAAATCTCAAAATTAGCAAATTTTGAGTTTGAAACTTGGAATTTCACAAATAATGATTTGCAAGTTTTGGGTCTGTGACTTGAAATTTGGGAATTGACTCGAAATTTCAAAATCATGAAATTTCGAGTTTGAAACTTGAAATTTTTTAATTTATGAATTGGCGTGCAGACTCGAAATATGAAATTATCCATTTTTGAGTTTCAGTGATTTGTGCTGTAAAGAGTGCCATGGTTATGCGAGGGCCACGCTGGTGTGATACAGATTTTTGAGCTGAAAGAGATTGTATCCATGATGATATGGGTAATTACGCACATGCGTGAAGATATAAATGCAAATGCACGCTCACGATCCATGCTGCTCAAAATATGCATAAAATATTTCAAAGGAAAGTTTTATAGTTATGATACATTTTAACGACCGTTTGTTATATGAAAACTAATACATGCCAAACTAGAACCACTTCCAATACAACAGTGCAAAAAATGGACTTTGATGAAAAATAGGGGCGCGATTTGTTTACATTTTGGAGAAATCACTGATTGCTCCATGTCACCCAAACCTAAAAAAATATATTTTAGCAAAGTTGATCAATTAGCTATCTGCATATTAAAATATAGGCACTTTTCCCCCAAATCTTTCACAATTTACCGTCAATTTACCAAATTTCTGCATTTTTAGGTTTGGGCCATGGCGTATGTCAGGAGCTTTAATTTGAAGTATTAACCACATGTCTAGGGTATATGGTTCTTGAGATATTGTTTTTCTCAAAAATACATATTTATGCAAATTAGCATGTTTGGCATTTGGTTGCCATGGCAACGAAATCAAAACTGATGCCAAATTTTAAGTCTGGTCCATACTTTCGATATTTGATACTGAATTTGGCCTCAATTATTTAGTTAAAAAGATCTAGATGCAAATGGTGTTTTCCACCTTAAACGCAAAATGTGCGCATGAATGTTCAACCGATATAATATAATGTAATAGTAATTATTAGTAGGCGATTACCCGGGTTTTGCAGTTCCATTGACCTTGAATGACCCCTGACAAGATTGATAATATAATGACTGTTTTGGAAGCCATCTGCACCAACATAAAAAAAAATTAATAATAAGAATAATAACCATAATTATTATTAATTAGTATTATAATTAGCATTATGATAAAAATAATAAATGTAATTATATAATTATGGAAAAAATCAAATGTGAATAATAATTAGTATAAAAACAAAAGAAATATGTTAAATAATAACAATGAATTGACAAGATTGATTATATAATGACTGTTTTGGAAGCCATCTGCACCAATATGGGGGTGAAGACTTGGCTTCCAACAAAAGTCTAGTAGGTCAAAATAAAGGGGGGTTCAGACCACATGAAGTCTAAGGTGAGTGTGTTTCACCCTAATATTTTATACAGACTGTCCCAAAAAAAATATACAATCAAAGATTATTTCTTTAAGCTCATCTCAACTGGACTTTAAATTGTTCTTGTTTAGGAATGTTCCAGCTTTCCAGAGATTTTTAATTGGTGTAATTTGGATGTCTGGTTTAGGAGTTATGGCCAATTAAATAAGACACTTGGAAAACCCGTTGCGCCAGTTTCGGCTATCCTAATATCAACACAGTTGCCACTGAAAATCAACTTCAAGACATTCTTTATTGAAAATTAATTAGAAATAGGTATAACATAACATAATTTATAACTTTATAATGTCGCAACTGCCAATAAATTCAATTCCAAACAGTCTTGTTGTTCCAGGCTTACTCCATGTTTCAGCTGAAGGTAGACCATAAAACACCCTTGTTGAAAGTAAACTGAGACCTTTGAACACCAACCATCCTTTCCTTTATTGTTCTTTGATCATTATGTTCCTCCCTGGCATCTTGGAGGCAGTGGGAATAGGGGAAGGATAACTTGTCCCTCCACATAGAGCACTGTCCGCACATTTGTCCCCCAGCAGAGACTTGTGGCTGTTTCATTAGTTTCAGCAGTCAAATTTCCAAAATTTCCATGAATTTCATGATTATTGTCCCCCTGAGAGCGAGTCCCCCATTTCACCTACAACACAATTTCTGGTGCTTTCACTGTTTGAAAAATAATATATTGATTAGTTCAATGGATGGTAATACATTCACTCTGCTCTGATCTGTTAAATATTCCTTTGTTTGAAAACAAGTTTAATCCCACAATGATGCTACATGCCTTATACCTTTAGTTTCTTGAACCTTCAAGTGAAACTGGCCCAAGTGGTATTTTATCCTTTGTGTTCAAATGGACAGTTTATATTTTTAATAATTTTTAGTTTGATTGTATAGTTTTTATTGGGACAGTCTGTACTTTTGAAGTCGGTCATGCTGCAAAAACAGTTGTATTTTTTCTCTACACAGTGACGTCTATAGACGCCATCCACACACAGCTGGAAATTCTATAGGACGTCTGTGGTTGGCCTAATGTCCAATTAATCAAAATCCAAGATTTTCGACCAACATCTTGGATTATCGGTCGAAAATCCAAGATTTTCAATAGATAATCCAAGATTATCAAGAATAACTTGGACTTTCAATTGATAATGCAAGATTTTCGGCGATAATCCAAGTTTTTGATTTGATAATCCAAGTTTTTCGAATTATTGGTCATTTGGCGTCGAAAATCTTGGATTTTCAATCAATAATCCAAGTTTTTCAACTTGATTTTGATAATCTTGGATTATCAATTAAATAAACTTGGATTGTCACTTTGATAATCCAAGATTTTCGATTTATTGTACATTTAGCGTCGAAAATCCAAGATTTTCGGTCGATAATCCAAGTTTATCAACTTGATGTCAATAACTTGGACTATCAAATCGAAAAACTTGGATTTTCACTTTGATAATCCAGGTTTATCGACTTATTGTACAAGACTGAAAATCCAAGATTTTCAGAATCAATGTCCAATAATTAGAAAAACTTGGATTTTCGAGTCGATAATCTTGGATTATCAAGTGATAATCCAGGTTTTTCATTCACATATGGAGCATCTTGGAGGATCATTGAAAAGTCCAATTTTGTAACATGATTACATTGAAGTTTTTTATTTCATTCACTCTTTTGTGTTAAAAGCAGCAATTGCGACATTATTATAGAGCCTAAAAATTAAATCCATTACTTTAAATTTCAAGTCTTTAAATTGTCCCATATATTTCTTGAATTAAGGGGGTCTTATCGGGTGTCCATAATTGATAGATTCTTTCCGCATATGCAGCCATTTCATTGAACTAGGTAAAACCTGGACTAAAATATTCATAACCTTATTTTGATAGACATAAATTAGAGACAGACCCTTATTCTGTTTCTACGCACATATACATCTAACGATCAGTCATAGTGTAGAATTAACACGCGAAAAATGAAATGAAACTCCCAATAATAAAGGCTGTTTGTGTAGGAGACGGTGACGACATAGAGAAAAATAAGGCTGAAAACGGTTAAATCACTCGGGGACAAAAGGAAAGGAAATCGGCAACAAAACCCACTATTTTCCAGCATTTTAATGTGATTTTTTACAAGTACTCAAAATATCATACCCTAAACACGTATTTTTCGACGTCAAAAGCATACCCTTATTTTGAATTTTTGATGATTTTGATACCATAAACAATGTACGCACCTACATCGCCTGATCTCAAAAAACCCTAATTACGCGTTTTTGTACACGAACATGATATCCACCTTGGAATACAAGTGGCCCCCGGGTTTAAATAGGTGGATGACGTCTCGAAATACCGGGTCACGACTGCAGTAGAAACATGTCGCGCACGAATTTGCCACATACACCGGAAATTGAGAGCTGATGGGTCACGGTTGCTACCCCAAGTAGTCAAATGACTACCTACAATAACAACATGCATCAACAATAGCAGTATTTAATATTACTTGGCTTTCACGTTACTTTGTATAGGTGTTCAAAAGGTGTTGGTTGCGGCATTAACTTTGAGATATAGTAATCTAGCCTATCCAGTGTCGACCCGGGCTGTGTTGAGATGATATGATATATTTCAAATACTAGTAATTTTCGCTAATCGAACATTAGTTCTATATCGAAATTTGGTGTATTTTGTATTATGCGATAAAAAAAGTAGGAGTATTTGGTAAACCTCAAATGTTGTAGGATTTCCTTGTAAACACCGTGCCGTGCACGTCGTGGTATTGGTTAGGCGCTCCGATCCATAACCCTATTAGACTTTAGCTTCGATCGTACGCGTCCGTAGGCTGAATGAAAAACATAAAATTACTGTCCGCAACAATTCCTTTTCCCATTACTTTATTCTGAACTGTGCTTTTTGTGGTTTGCCGGGGTTCCGCATTATTCCGAAGGTTCATTATTCCGAAGGGTCAGTTTCCGAAATTTACATAAGGTCATAAGTCGAAGGGTCATTATCCGAAAAAAACCATAATAAGGGCATTATCCGAAAAAAATAAAATAAGGTTCATTACTCAGAAAATACATAAGGGTCATTACTCAGAAAATACCACTAACCGGTCTTACTCCGAAAATAACATAAGGATCGTTAATCGAAAACAATAACATAAGGGGTATTACTCCGAAAATACTATAAGGGTCATTACTCCGACTATAACATAAGGGTCATTAATACGAAAATAATATAGGGCCATTACTCCGAAAATAACAAAAGGGTCATTACTCCGAACATATTTTACTATGTAACAATGTATTATTTATTTAAAAAAAACAATAAGGGTCATTACTCCGAATATAACATAAGGTCATTACTCAGAATATAGGCCTAAACTAGGCGTTCATTATCCGAATATCCCCATAAGCATAATTACTCCGAAAAATACCACAAAATGCGTCCATTATCCGGAGGATAAAAAGATTACTAATAAAAAAAAAATTTAAAGAAGGGTTATGGCTATGGTTAGAAGTTGTACAAAATAGAGAGCGGAATGAATCTTGTTTTAAGCTTTACACGATACTTTACAGTGCGCAATCGGAGGGGCGTAGCTAGGACGTTGCAAGCCAGTAGACAGGGACTTCTGGGTCCCTTCCCATTCTCATATTATTTGTAAACATATCCCTAACCCTATCCAAACTCCACTCCGATCCACTCACAGTAAAAAAAAACATTATCTTTTAAAGGTAGGGGACCCCATTTTTCAAAATTTTAAAATGTTTTCTAATAACCACATGTGAAGGACAGTCACCCAAAACCCATAATTCTGAAGCAAACATGTGTCTGAAAATGGCCTAATAGGAAAACTATGATTATAAAAGTGGTATCACTTTTGCCAGTAATTCGCCACTGTTTTGTTCATATCATCCAAATGGAACATATTTCAAACGTACAATATCACAGGGGTTATGAGAAAAAATGACCTTCCCAGTGATACCAAAATCTCCAATTTGATGTGGTAAAGTGGGAGGTCAAAAGGTGAATCGGGTCACACACATTTAACATGTTTAATAAACACTTCTACAAGTGTATTTTTCTCCCTTTCGTATGTATACAGCATGAATGTGTTAACCTTTCTACTATTTTCCCGAGGTTTGTACTAGTTTCCTAGTGTAGCCATTTTGTACAACACACTTTCGATGTGCTTTATTTCACCTGGTTTGTTGGTTTCATCACATAGTGTGAAATTTCGATGGACTACATGTCAGGTTGTTTTAAAACGGAAACAGAGAGATTTTGTGTTTATTTCTCCAAACACTGCAAGACACTAAACACACCTATTTACTGTTAAGTTTGTTTCTCTATCTAATGCAATACTAGGCAATACATGTTCCATCAGAAGATTGACGAGCACAATTTTAAGAAACCTGTGAAGCTACTACGTTGCCACAGACAGTGGGCCCCCGTCGTAACGGCCTGCCCGCTCTGAGGGGGGCAAAAGTTTCCCAGTCTTGGGAAATGTTCCCTCTCAGGGGGGGGGGTCACAAAGCCAATTTTTCACGGTCAGAGGGCTAAAAACGGCTGAATGTAGGCATGATTTTGCAAAGTTTTCCCGGCCCCTGGCCAAAGTCGTCAGAGGGGCAACCTGCCCCCACCCCTCCCCCCCACCCCCGCTGTTACACCATGGGCACCAGAATGACAGCAGTTACCATCTAGCTATTTTTCAATATCTTATAAGCTATACCAGCTTATGCCAATCACCTTACTAAACCCAAGTTTTCAACAAGCGGAATGCCCCTGGGTATCATTGCCTCCAGAACCAAGACATCCCCAAATCACCTTTCTCTATCCCCTGAATGTCCAAAAACTTCAATTCAACCAATCTTGGGATGACTTCGACGTGGTGTTTGACCATTTTCTTGTTGATGACGCTTAACTCTATAAAAACTATCACAAATGGTGAGGTCTACAGACCTTAGTGGCCATTGGTCAGAGCAATTCTCCTTACTGAAATTAATTCGGCCGATGAGGCTGGTTGCGCCATTGTGGATCCTCTATACCTGTCTGACGGGTTGGGGTTTTGAATCAGTGTTTCTTGTAATTGTGGAAGAATTATCTAATTGATCATCTGGCGATATCTGTTCACCATTCAGATTCCATTGAAAAAAACAAAAAAAACAGGAGGTCCGAAGTAAGGGGCTGCTATCCGTAGAAATCTATCCAAAGAAAAATCTTGTGTCAAGCCATTGCTGGCATGTCTACTTCATCCACGATTCGGGGCTCAGTATCCACATGGCACTTAGGAGTTACTGTGCCATAGGAGAGATACCTAACCAGCATTAATCAGAAGGTATCATTATTAGCAAATAATCAACCGTGTCCACAATAAAGCGCGCATTTTTTTTTTTTTTGTTTTTGTATTACACACGGTATAAAAACCTTGCTGTTTCGACAATCATGTGATGACACATGAGAAATAAAGGTACTGGCGGTGGTGTCGTGAATGGAGGTATCCTATGATCAAAAAAGGTAAACCAATACTCAGCTCTTTGATATCCAGAAATGGGATGAAACCAAGGTGAATATCGACAAGCACAAGAGTTTCATCAGCAGACTTGGCCTTGGTCACATGGTGTGCTTCATGAAGATGTTACCTTACCAACTGAGTCACTATTTTCCTGCCTTTTTGCACAAGTACTGAGAGTTCTTGGAGACAATGGGGGCAAGTGTAAACCGTATCCATAATTGACCTTTTGCGACTATTTTTAATAATGAAATCAAGACAGGTTGACAAGTTGAGCATTGTAGTAGTAGTAGTAAAACTTTATTTATTCAGGGTAACTCAAATCAGTTATACAAACTGGTCTCCCATGAGACCCTGATATACATATATAATTACAAGTGAAAAATAATAAACATTTATACATGTATGTACAAACAATGAGTTTATGTGATAATGTTGGAAACAGATTAATTAGAACAGCATAAAATAAGATTTCAATCAAGGTCGTCTTAAAATACATAAACATAGAAGGAAAAAGATACAGCAATTATCATTGGAACTGCAATAAATAAAACAGCAAAGCATAAAAACAAGATTCAAAACACAATATTAGATTTAAAAGTGTTAACATTCATATCTGAAAAATTTTTGCGGACATGGGGTGAAAGATTATTCCACATTGAAGCACCTCTGTATTGGAATGTCCGTTTGCCAGGTATGATACTCCAAGTAGGTATGACGAGTGTATTACATGATTGGCTACGAGTATTTTGGGTGTGAATATTAGAAGTAAAAGTAAATGGTGATGATAAGTAAGAAGGAGCATCATTTTGAAGACATTTAAAGACAAGGAGCAGAATATGTTTGCTCCATCTTTCACTTAATTTATCCCAGCCAAGGTTGCTCATCACATCACTAATAGGTGTACGAATGTCAGCAGAAAGTAGCACACGGGCAAGTTTGTTTTGAAGAATTTGAAGAGAATTGCTAAGTTCAAAATTGCAGTTTGACCAAACTGGACTGCAGTAATCAAAGGCAACTGGACTGCAGTAATCATTGGCGACGGCTTTCACTGATTTTATTGCAGAATTGGGGCCAATTATGGATATGGTCTACATCTGCATAATGTTTTGGTAATACAGAATTCTAGAGGATAGGTGTGTCGCCTTGGATACATAGCAATATAGACTCGAAAGAGAAGGTAGGCTGCAAAATCGTGGAAAAATTTTAATGTAACGCTATGGATCGCCTAAAAATGGAACAAACCAACACGAAACGTGCTTATAATTTTCAGTCACATTTGATTATGGCCATTTTGAAACCCTAAACCATCCTAAAGCACTAGATGGTTTACCATAGATGGATTTACTTTCACCACTAAATCAACATCAACGAAAAGTCTATATTAGCCTATTATATTTAAGTCATATTTTGGAGGCCGCTTTAAGGGGGAATATGGGGTTGGAAGGACTAAAAATACAAATTGCAAATTGAAATTTAGGACAAAATTACCTTTCTTTTGCTTTTTGTTTGACAACAATCGGAGCTTCCGTTCAAAAGTTATGGACGAAAATGCAACTTCGCGAGCGAAATTTATTGTTTTATTTCTTATGTATTTCATTGTTTTTCAAGCTGCGATATTTAACCTTTTCGGCTTTAAAAATTCTATATCTCAAAAACTAATTTTGCTGGTGATCTCTAAGTTTTAAAATTATTAGTGAAAATTCAATCTCTAATTGTTTAATATATAATAAGAGCAAAGCAGTGTTTCTAAAATATACAAAAACCTAAAAAACAGTGTCTCTAGACTAAATTGCCGATATCTCAAAAGTGAATTTTGACGATATGTCATCGCGGCGCGCAGGATTTCTCGAAAACGCTTTACCCTAGAGAGATGGGATAAAAAGCAAATTGAAGTATACTAATTGGGCTATAGAATGAACCACCATGGTGCCAATAGCACCATGGGAACATGATTTAAGGGGGTCAGTAGTCAAAAAACGAAACATAATTATTTTTTCCCTTTCTTGACTACTGACCCCCCTTAAATCCTGTTCCCATGGAGCTAATTTCACCATGCTGGTTCATTCTATAGCCCAATTAGTATACTTCAATTTGCTTTTTATCCCATCTCTCTAGGGTAAATCGTTTTCGAGAAATCTTGCGCGCCGCGATGACATATCGTCAAAATTCACTTTTGAGATATCGGTAATTTAGTCTAGAAACACTGTTTTTGAGGTTTTTGTATATTTTAGAAACACTGTTTTGCTCTTATTATATATATTAAACAATTAGAGATTGCATTTTCACTAATAATTTTAAAACTTAGAGATCAACAGCAAATTTAGTTTTCGAGATATAGAATTTTAAAGCCGAAAAAGTTAAATATCGCAGCTTGAAAAAACAATAAATACATAAGAAATAAAACAATAAATTTCGCTCGAAAGTTACATTTTCGGTTATATTTTTGACCATAACTTTTGAACGGAAGCTCCCATTGTTGTCAAACAAAAAGCAAAAGAAAACACCATGGGAACATGATTTAAGGGGGTCAGTAGTAAAAAAACGAAACAAATAATTATTTTTTCCCTTTCTTAACTACTGACCCCCCTTAAATCCTGTTCCCATGGAGCTAATTTCACCATGGTGGTTCATTCTATAGCCCAATTAGTATACTTCAATTTGCTTTTTATCCCATCTCTCTAGGGTAAATCATTTTCGAGAAATCTTGCGCGCCGCGATGACATATCGTCAAAATTCACTTTTGAGATATCGGCAATTTAGTCTAGAAACACTGTTTTTTAGGTTTTTGTATATTTTAGAAACACTGTTTTGCTCTTATTATATATTAAACATTTAGAGATTGCATTTTCACTAATAATTTTAAAACTTAGAGATCAACAGCAAATTTAGTTTTCGAGATATAGAATTTTAAAGCCGAAAAAAATTAATATCGCAGCTTGAAAAAACAATAAATACATAAGAAATAAAACAATAAATTTCGCTCGCGAAGTTACATTTTCGGTTACATTTTTGACCATAACTTTTGAACGGAAGCTCCGATTGCAAAAAGCAAAAGAAAGGTAAATTTGCCCTGAATTTCATTTTGCAATTTGTATTTTTAGCCCTTCCAACCCCATATTCCCCTTAAATAGGTATCCCAAACTGTCCTCCTACAGGCCTAAATTTTTGACAAGTCTATATCTCCATGTTCTTTGAGATCCCCGGGGATATCTAGATAGTTGGAATGTTTTCATCACAAATTCAACATGAAACGTTATTTTAATTTTTTTAGTCATATTTGATATTTTGAGGGGCATTTTGAAAAAAAACCTAAAATAACACCCTCCTAGAGGATTAAATTGTTGGCTGTATGTTGTTTTTTGTTGTTATTTGAGACCCCTGAAGATATTCAGGTGGTTTGCTTTAACCAAAAAATCTACATGAATGGTCTTTCATTTTACCATATTTCATAGTTCATACTTTTGGGCGATCGTTTTGAAATAAAAGACAATAAACCACCCTGCTACATGTGTAGATTTTAGCAGGGTTTCTTCTATTCTTCGATACCCCCTGAAAATATCTATTAGATGGTTTACTTTTACCACGGAATCAAAATGATGGACACCCTTTTATTTTATATTTTGTCATATTTCATACTTTTAGCGACAATTATTGGAAAAAGCCATAATCCACCCTCCTACATGATTAGATTTACGGCAACATTGTTTTCCTTTTCTTTAGTACCCCCTGTAGATGACTATTCGGGTGGTCTGCTTTTACCACAATATCTACATGAACGCTCTATTATTTTGTCGTATTGTAGATCAAATTTCATACTTTTGGCGGCCATTTGAAAAAAGGGTCATTAACCACACCTGCATAACTACATTTTTTAGCAAACATGTTTTTTCATGTTCTTTAGACCCCATGAAGAAAATATAGACAGGTTGTTTGCTTTCACCACAAAATCAAAATGAACGCTCTCTTATTTTATCATATTTTAGGTCATACTTCATGCTTTTGGCGGCCATTTGAAAAAAGGCCATAAATCACCCTCCTACATGACTACATTTTTGGCAACATGGTTTTTCATGTTCTTTTAGATCCCCTGAAAATATCTAGACAGGGAGGTCGTTTGTTTTCATCACAAATGCACACGGGACTTAAGCTTGCTCCCCAACTAATATTTTTTTCCATAGAAGCGATACATTTTGTGCTTTTCCGCTGATTTTTTCACTCCTAAGATATTTTTCCCATTTTTGGTAGTCAAATCGGGGTCAAATCTTGAACCTTGTCTTAAATTACCCGGCTTGGTTTTGGTGGCGACTGCTAATGTAACTCTCTTTCATAGGGAATTGTTACATAATAGATAGACTTCATGTAAATTGTGAAGTTTATTCGAGCATAAATTATTGAATATCTGTACGATATGGGGCAAAATGTGGTTTCGGGTTTTTTGTAAATCCCTTTTCATAAACATCTTTAATAATCTAGGCATAATATTATTAAACTCCTGAAATGCTAGCTAATTACATTCTCTACACTCTAAAAACAGTGTTTAGAAAGTGAAGGCAAGGTGGTGTTTAGAGGGTAAATGTTTAGCAATTAAACACTTTGTGTTTAGAAATTAAACACATGGTGTTTATAAATTAAACATTTGGTGTTTAGAAATTAAACAGTTGGTGTTTAGATATTTGACATGTTTAGAGATTAAACGTTTAGAAGCGTTTAATCTCTAAACATGTCAAATATCTAAACACCAACTGTTTAATATCTAAACACCAAATGTTTAATTTCTAAACACCATGTGTTTTATTTCTAAACACAAAGTGTTAAATTGCTAAACAGTTACACTCTAAACACCATCTTGCCTTCACTTTCTAAACACTGTTTTACAGTGTACAATTTACAAAAATGCTTTCCATCTATTTCTTAGTAAATCCTTATAAAATTGCGGTACGACCGTATTTGTGACCAACAGCATGCTTATGGTAACCTTAATGTCTAATCTTATATCTTTCTGTTATTTATCAAATCATGAGTTTAATCGTGCTTATATTATTAAAGATCTGTTTAATATAAGGCAAAACATGGTTTGGGGTTTGAGTCCCTTATCATAAATGTCTTTAATAGATTAGCCGCAATTCTCTACAATTTACCTGAGCTATTTCCATCTTTTTTATAGCAATCCTTATGAAATTGCCGTGCAATAGTATTCGCCACCAAAACAGGCTTGGTAATTTTAAGAATAAACTTCAATGGTGGCTACTAACAATGATTTTGACAAAAAAATGAGGAATTATGGAATAAATTTACAGGTTAATTTTTATTGGCTTCTCTGCAACTTACGTCAATCTAACGACAACGCCGTTCCCCTAACCTTGGCTCAAAATTATTTTTCAGACCCTTTCGATTGCTATTTTGACCTATTATAACTTTGCATAAAGTATAGATGAGTAATTCGACACTTTTACATTTTACATTCCATCTTTTAGTAAAGATTTAGTAAAGTAAGTTATTTTCGGAGTGATGACCCTTATGTTATTTTCGGAGTAACGACCCTTCGGAAAAACGACCGTCATGTTATTTTCGGAGTGATGACCCTTATGTTATTTTCGGAGTAACGACCCTTCAGAAAAACGACCGTCATGTTATTTTCGGAGTGATGACCCTTATGTCATTTTCGGAATAACGACCCCTATATTATTTTCGGAATAATGGCCCTTATGTTATTATGTTTGCCGGTCATTTGTTTTGTACGGCGTATTGACAATGTATGTAGACTTAACTATCTGTCAATTCCTTTTCGCTTCGTCAAAACTACGCCCGCATTCCCGTCAGACAGAAGCATGACAACGCACAAGGGAATTAACTTGTATTAAGCCATTGTAACGTGTATTTCAATGGGAGGATTATTTGGTGGTGTGCGGCCTTCTAACCAGTCTACCAGCTGTGTCTCCTTGTAACAGAATAAAAATGATGTTCATCATTTTAATCGTCGGTTGCTTTCAATATAATCCACAAACATGCTTAAAACAGATTAATTGCAAATATTACAAAGTTATTGACCAAAAATCTGTATAATGAATCACTCCATAGAGAAGCACTGAGTACACGGTAAAAAACTACAACTTTTTGAGCGTTACCAAATTTCGACGCACCACCGGGAATAACGAATGTTCTGAATCTAATACCTCGAAAATCAGATCCAAATCAATACTAGCTTGAGATTTTTTTAAACCATAGCCGTCGATAATGCTATCGAAGTCAATTGGATGGCCATACATCGGCGTTCATCGGGCAGTGGAGAGAAGTACTTATAAAAAGATATTGGACGGGAAAAATAGTAAGCCTATACAGCGATGGTTCTTCGGTCCAAAATGCCATCTCGGTTTGTTCACGAACGATTAACTCACAGTTCCTTGTTCGTGTATGGAAGCACAAGTGTATCACTTTCTTCTTATCCCTAGATAAGGAAGCCGTATCTACAAATAACACTCCGTTGACTGGAGATAACGCTTCGTTAACTGGAGATAACAAAGCTGAACCCCAAATAACGCGTCTTATCTGGGGTTAAGAAAGCTGAACCCCAAATAACGGTCCTTATCTTAAGTCAACAAAGCTAAATCTCGAGATAAGAAAGCTGAACCCTAAATAACGGTCCTTATCTTGGGTTATCAAAGCTGAACCCCAAATAACGGTCCTTATCTAGGGGTTAACAAAACTGAACTCCAAATAACGTACATTATCTGTAGATAACAAAGCTGAACCCCAAATAACGGTCCTTATCTATGGTTAACAAAGCTTATCTCTAGATAAGAAACCTTATCTAGTGTAGCGGGAACGCGGCCCTGTGTGAGCGCCCCGGAGGACTCGCGGGTAAGTTGCAAGGGGCAGAACCTTGCGCTCCTTCTGAATGACGCACGTGACTCGGTAAATCAGTTTCTCAAGTATATTATTACAACCAGCCTTCGCCTCGTCGTCAGATTACATCACAACGTCAAGTACCTGTGGTAGTCATACAGGAAACTGCGATTACATGTTCTTTATAAACTATTTACTTACATATAAGTTTAATAATTCTAAATATAATAACACAATGGCAAAAATCACTTTTTGGGCAGAGGTTCCCAACTATAGGCACTGGCCGGCAATCGTAAATACAACCATATGACACCTGGGGTGCATATGTTTGGATTTACACACATATAAGTTTTGATATTTCTTTTACACCTCATAGTATATAATAACATTTAAAAGGAGACAACAGTGGGCTCCAACATAGACATCATCGCTTCTTCGTGACATTCGTCGCCACATTACAGAAATCCGTAGCACCTTATGTTCATCGTCCCATGGTTACTCACCTCCATATTTGATTGTCATTTTTTGTCACATCTTATATGGGATGTGAAGGCTAACCCTTCACCTCCCACAGATCTCAGGGAAACAGGGGCTTGCCCATACAAGCTATCAAGAAAACATAGGGAGGCGCTTGCCCGTTAGCAGTGTTGGTCACATTAGGTCTGAAGGCTAAGCCCTCACCTCCAACAGACGCCGATCACTACTGTGAGGTGCCTGCCTTTCGCATGCATTGTCACATTAATTTACGAAGGCCACCCTCACCTCCAACAGACGCCGAGCACTACCGGAGGTGCCTGCCTTTTTGCATGCGCGTCGTCACATTATGTTTATTGAAGGCCAAGCCACTCACCTCCAACAAGACGCCGGACACTACCGTGAGGTGCCTGCCTTTTGCATGCTTGTCAACATTAATATTTTCTGAAGGCCAAGCCCTCACCTCCAACAAGACGCCGACATCCATCTACCGTGAGGTGCCTGCATTTTTGCATGCATGTCACTTATATTTATTTGAGTCCAAGCCCCACCCCAACAAGACGCCGATCACTACCGTTAGGTGCTGTCTTTTTGCATGCGTCCGTCACATTATGTTTATTGAAGGCCAAGCCATTACCTCCCTCCAACAAGACGCCGAGCACTACGTGAGGTGCCTGCCTTTTTGCATGCGTGGTCACATTATATTTATTAGAAGGCAGCCCTCCCTCCAACAAGACGCCGAGCACTACCGTGAGGTCCGGCCTTTTTTTCCATGCATTGTCACATTATATTTATTGAAAGCACGCCAAGCCCTCACCTCCAACGACGCCGAGCACTACCGTGAGATGGCTGCCTTTTTGCATGATTGGTCCATTATACATTTAGTTTGGGCCAAGCCCTCACCTCCAACAAGACGCCGAGCACGACCGTGAGGTGCCTGCCTTTTTGCATGCATTGTCCCACATAATATTATTGAAGGCCAAGCCATTACCTCCCCAGACGCCGTATCACTACCGTGAGTGGCCTGCCTTTTTGCATGCAATTGTCCCATTATATTTATTGAGGCGTTAGCCCTCACCTCCAACCAAACGCCGAGCACTACCGTGAGATGGCTGCCTTTCGCATCATTGTCACATTATTTTCGAAGGCCAAGCCCTCACCTCCAACAAGACGCCGAGCACTACCGTGAGTTGCCTGCCTTTTTGCATGCGTCGTCACATTATGTTTATTGAAGGCTAAGCCCGCACCTCCCACAAGACGCCGATCACACCGTGAGGTACCTGCCTTTTTCATGCATTGTCATCTACCATTGTAACATTATGGATGACATTAGATTTGTGACATATTGTGACATTATATTTGTGACTAGTGTGACATTAATGGTGACATTAGTTTAATTTGTGACATTGGATGTACAATTTTAATTTGGACTTTTGGATGTGACACATTTTAATTTGTGACATGGATTGGCCACATCTTAATTTGTGCCATTTGGATGTGAACATTTTGAATTGTGACCTTGATGTGTCACATGTCTGGTATGGAACCCACCCAAAATCTCTCTTACCTCCTCTGCTGAAATAAACGTGGTTAGTACAAATATAACTAATTTTACATGTATTCTTTTATTTTCTCACACCAACCCCTACGTTCAATGTCACCATCGTATGATGTGAGTTACAGCCGTACTAACGTTGGCACATTTAACACTAACTCTAAGGGAGGGCAAGATGGTTTCCCAGTCCTCAATCATCATACAATAATTAAATCCATACCTTCTATTTACATAATTCATAATATTATTCCCTATGAGAGCATGTCCCTAACTATCCCTACAGAATGGTAATTAATCTTAATTGAAGTTTTAATTATTCCCAAAACATCAAATGACAACCATTTATTAATTTCACCAAATCCATAAATCAGGAGGAAGCGATGACTTTCCTAAAACTGTTGATTACAAGGGGGAAGAGTTGTCATGTGATCTTTATAGTTATTTTAATATTTAGTAATTATTTTTAGTCCCCATATAATATTCCAAAGCAATCAAGAGAAGAATAAAAACTTCCCCTATCATTTACACGGAACATTAGCCTTGTCTTCACAAAATATAATATATTAACCATCAACATGGATTCAATCTCTACTAAACTAAACAATTCAAAGCGAAAATATTTAATAACACCCATATCAATAAATTATTCTCCACCTCTCCTAATTATTGCAGTTCGGTGGCACGTGCAGCAGCCATACAGTGAAAGACCTAAAGTTTACATGAAAGTAGTCCTTAATGAAGTAAAGAGAGAAATAAATTTAATCACGTCTTGATCGTCTAACTTCATTCAAGTTTAAAAATAATATCACACACCATAATTATCTTCTATCTCTCCTAAATAGCAGTTCAGTGCGCATGTGCAGCACCATACAGTGAAACGGACCTTTGAATTCACGGTGACCGTGAACAAATTTAACAATGGAAAAATCAAAGAGGAGAAGAAACCTCACAAGTGCAGGCTTAACAAAACACAATTTATATTTCCGAAAATCACTCAGTAATTACCAACCCTTACCATAAATTACTAGTCAGTCCAAAACCTCATTACTGACGATAATATATCAACAACAGTCTCAATCAAGTTGATATGGGTCCCCTATACTGCGTGTACAACAACGACCTACAACAGCAAGCACCACGCATTCAATGAGACGCCATACTGTACAGTGTCATGAAGAAGAACGACATGGGTTACGCACGTCCACAGTAAATCGCTAACCAGATGTTTTTGTTATGAAACATTGGCAGATGGGCAAACGTGTGAAACCTCCATTATCTCTTCAAATTCGATTTTATAAAGTGAGTTGGCCAACAAAAAAAAAAAACACACACCAAACAATCTCCCATCCTGCAGATATGGGATTGCAATTATTTTTTCTTTTATATTTTATTATCATTCCATCGAGAGGTCGAGACAAAACATAATTGCAAGATATACAGGAGCACCCAAGATAAAAAATACTTTCTACATGGGTATAAAAATTCATTTTAAATTACATAGTGGCTATAATCAGTGGTCGCAGTTATTATAATACAATAAAGACAAATACCAATTAGCCAGTCCCAAATGCAATATGGATATGACAGGGAGTTTAATTGTAATAGTACTTAAAGTACGGTCATGGCATTGGGTTCACATTTAACAATTTAACATTGCGGTCTTGGTAAAATTGTCAAAAACCCCGTATATTGTGCTGGGGACATCACAAATAATTTTAAGAGCTATATCTTTTAACCACTCACCAACTATCCAGAAGCTCATAGCTTTAATTTACCTGTATGTACAAGAGGATGGCAGACCAAGACAACCCTAATTGCAAACATAACCACCAGCCCAACACACAAAAGCGAAGGGTCCAAAGGAAAAAACCCTGAATTTTATGCGTGGTACCAAGGAAAAAAAAATTACCGCCAATTTAGAACATAAACAACAACTGCACAGCAAGATAAAACACCCATTTTCCAAGCTTTCGTTGTTAGTATTGTGTGTGTGTGTGTGTGTATGGGTATGTGGGGATGTGGGTGTGTGTGTGGGGGATGTGTATTGTGTGGGGTGGTGTGTGTATGATGGGTGTGCGGTGTGGGGAATGGTGTGGGGGGGTGTGTGTGTGTGTGTGTGTGGTGTGTGTGTGGAATGTGTTGGGTGGTGTGGGTGTAGTGTGTGGGGAGTGGGGTGTATGTGGGGTGTGTGTGTGTTATGTGTGTGTAAACAAATGAGAACAATAAATGATTGTAAATTCCCCAAACCAATTCCACCATCCAGGTGCCAAGAATGGTTTTGGATCCATACCCCGTATTTGCTGTTAATCCTTTAATTTTGCAGGGAATTATTAACTTGAAAGGGTGTTGGCCGCCATCATCTGCATATAATATATATCAAATACTTAAAGCCTGGCAAAACCATCCTATGTATCAAAAAAACCATTTTCCACTATTGCCATCTAATATCCCCAAAAAGATTCTGGTTGGAATTAAATTCATACAGATATTTTTCGCTAAAGTAAAATTTTTTCAAAATCAATTGACCCAGCTAAGAATGGTTTCCTCTTTTGTAACTATACTTTTGTAAAATGGGAGGAATTTCAAAACCAAGAGGACTATTTTAAAAATAATCCTTATGTAAATATGTTGCCAAAAAGAATTCAACTCTACTCAACCCCAATATGATATTCCACCTTATCATCAATCAATTGAAAATCTCTCAAAACTGTGGAGTATAATACCTTCCAGAACAAAATGAGATATACTCTCAGCTGCCTCATCACAAAAGGTACAGCTAGAGTCCAATTGTACCAATTTTAAATAAAAGAATATTGTACCCAAATCCTGTTCCAAAAGACGAAATGTGAAACCAGCGAAGCTCACTTCATGAGTACATCTCCAATTATTAAACCAGCACTTTTTATACCAGTCTAATTTAGTAAAATGGGAGATAACTTGCTGATTCCATTTATCAATTACATTTATAATGCACTTATTTGCTTTTAACAATATATTATAAAACTGTTTGCACCTTTGGGATACATGAGAAGCGTTTTGACATTAAACCTTGAAAGGGGTGACAAGATTTTTCTTTCAATATGCATTAACTTGAAAAGCCTTTTAGATGCCATTGATACCATAAAAAGGAGAAATTAACCCTTATAATGAAGACTTGTTTTGATGAAATTCTTCAGAGATATGAAATCCCCCTTAGGGGTAAATAAATCATTCGCAAACCTAATACCATTATTTATTTCCATTCTCTGTAAAATACACTGCTATTTCCAACTTTAATATTAACATTGTGCCATAGAATGGAGCTTAAAACATCTCTCTACTATGGCTTCAGCAAGACGGTAAATTCTTTCCCCGCTAAAGAAACATTTTGCCAAAAGGATTTTTACACTGATCAATAATTTTATCCCAATAAGCCCCAGAAGAAAAATAAAAATTACATTTGGGTACTCAATTAAACAAAATTGAAAAGCTTGTTGACATTTTATCATATTTAAAAAAGCTTCTAATCCAAGTAAATATTTAATGCCTTTCAAAAATTTCAAATGGAATCATGCTAGACCAGCTTGGAAACTGGAAGGTGCCATTTGATCTCTACTTATTTATATATTTTTCCACCCCAGACAAAACTTATAAAAATTTAGAATTAATTAATTTATTATCTCCCGGTTGGGTTGGGAGTGGAAGGACTAAATGATTTAATATTGCAGCAACAAGGATGTAACCACCACAATTCTCCCAACATGTCAGAAACCTCTTGACCAGTGAGGATTTGGCTTTGTAATGCCTTCATTGGTGTTATATAATTGAACATTTACAATAGCCTCTAAGTCAGTACACAAAGTGACCCCTAAATAAATAAAGGAGTTTTTCCTACCACTTCACTTGTATTCCCTACATAATACTTGATCACTTCCCTTCTTGGAACCATCCAGACTGTATTTGTTTTATCTATATGTATTCTTTAAGCCAGAAAAAAAATACCTTGAAAACTTCTGAATACTTAAAGTTTGAAAAAAAAGAGTGGCAGATCCATCCAGAATAATAGTTGTGTCATCGGCATATTGTAATAACTTATATTCCATATTATTAATGGTTACACCCCGAATGTCATCATTGTTATCATTGCAATATTTAGTACTTTGGAAAACATAAAAGAAAAGATATGGTTTGAAACCCATCCCCCTGACGGCACCTGATTTAATATCAAAAACTGGTGTCATATGACCAGTCCACTAAAACACGAGATTGGGCATTTTCGTATAAGACTGAAATCCACTTTTTAAAATCCCTCAACCGAAATTGATAGATCAAGCGATTGAAATAATTTAGCCGAAAAACAGAATCAAAAGCTTTTCGAAATCAATTAAAAAAAGACCTGGTCCCCATTTTTTTCAGTTATTCATAATATCAACACCTGCCTAATTATCTCCAATGAACTGGCAAGCCATAACCCTGACTGTTAGGAAGATCAAAGTAGATAAAACAGTTTTTAAAAACGGTTTGCAATACAGATGAAGCAAGTTGGAGGACAATTCAGAAGTGAAATGGGGCGCAATTTTTTAAAAAATGTCTGCGGTTTTCCCCCTTTTGGAAGCAAACTAATAATACCACGATTTTGAGAAACAGAGAGACCCCCACACTCATATGATTCATTTATTGACTCTCGCAGAGAAACCCAAGAGATATCCTTAAAAAATACTTTGTAAAATTCAACTGTATAACCATCTAAACCATGTTGGCTTTTGTTGTTATCATCTTTTTTAAAGCATTGAGAAGCTCACCATACTGAATTGGACCCTCCAAACTTTGCCTTTGATGATTATTTAAAACAGGGAAAATTTGCAGTGTTAATAAAATCTAATAAATAAGCTTCCTGCGTCTCTTTGCATCATACAATTTTTCATTAAAATTGAAACTTCATCCAAAATTGCGTTATTGGCTACAGTTACATATACCATCATACCCGGTACTACTATGAATCGTTTTATTTACGAGTTTCTTTTCTAAACTCAAAAAATAGGCAGAGGGTTTTTCACCAGTATCGAGCCAATTCACCCGAGAGCGTAACATAGCTCCCTCAATCTTAATCTGCTCAGCTCTCGAGCTAATTTTTCTTCTTATTAAGAATCTCCATAACATCTTGATCTAGGATATTGATGCTGCCGCTCAAGGTTTTTCAATTCAGTACCAACATTGAGGACCCCTCTTAAACCCTCTCTTTTTTGAAGGTTACAATACGAATTGTTTTGCCTTATCTGTAATAAAAGTCCATATCAAAAAAACCTTTTCACTAATGACAAACACAAGTCACGAGGATGATTCATGAATACGATCCAAATTAATGGCATACGGCAATGATGAATAACTTCTTTAATAACATTTTAATCAAATTTTAGATTACTCATATCTTCAACAACGAATGTTAAACTTCCAGAAACTTTTCCTATGGCAGATCATAAAACTAAAAATCTATCACCACTAAAAGAGTTGGTCAGTTCTATAACCTGGGTAACAAAAAATTCCAATATTGCTGTAAAAAATTTAGTAACTCTTCCGGAAATGAGAAAAATCCAAACTACTCTGTTTCAAAGGATTGGGTTGTCTCCACGTAAATCGCTTCAAACTTTCATTATGACATCTCCATGGATCGATAAATTAAAATCTTGAATCAAGTTTCCCAAAACAAAATATCTAGGCTTTGGGGGTATTAACATGGAGATAATTATGGGTATTAACTCACGGAGTAATGCCCTAAATTCCACATCCCAACAGAGAACATAATTAGTATTATTAAACTCCTGAATATTTTTTTTAAGGTTGTGGTAAAAAATTATTTTATTAGGGCCATATATGGAACATTAACACTTATAAAATCGATAGTTCATAGTTACAATTTTCATCAATCTTTTTGTTAGGTAGTATTAATCAAAGTTGTGTTAATAACTTAAACCCCTCTAGATGGAGAGTTAAAAAGCTGCCAAAATATTCCCCCGCCCACTTTTGTCCAGTTATTTTTAAAGCCTTATCCTAAATGGTATCTTGAGACAGTAAATAATATAATTTTGTCGGTCAAATAATTCAAAACTCAAAACCTTTTCTTCTTGTCCGAAAGACCACGGCAATTTAGAGTAACTATTTTTTACTCAAACTGGACTTCCCCATCAGTAGAAAAACGTACATTCCAAATAACGCACTGCTGGCCAAGTGGTTGCAGCTGTAGCTATACAAATCTGGATAATAACAATACAATGTACATGTTCAGTTTATTTACCCTATATACAAAGGTCATGGATGTCAATAACTGAATCATATAGCATGAAACCGCCACATTCCATTTGACACCAAAAAGTGAAACAATGCACATGATTCAAAGCAGACCGGTTGAGAAATCAAACCACTTGTTTCCAAGATAATTACCATAGTAACAAAAAAAAAATATAAAAAAACCATACGCTTTCCACACGCCTATGTAGATGAGAACAAATGATTTCAAAAAACATAATACCTGATGCACAAATATTCTGCAAATGCAGCATCATTCAGACTCCCGATGGAATATTTTTTAACGAAAAACCACGAACACACACAACAAAACAAGAAGACAAAGGCAGGAAAAAAGCGTGAAAAAAACCTCGACTCGCGCCCGCGTTTAAACTCCAGAAACCTAACGCAGTGCGATAAAGTGGCAAGCCGCAACAATGAGCGCGGGCCTTTCTATTCAATCACAACTTGGAATCGAATCTCAACGGCAATTTTCAGATATTTGCACTTAAAAAACACCTTTAAACGTGCTTTACAACATTTTATTGTCAACAGTTTGCCGAGATTCATTTACACAGCAAAAACATGTGCAGATTAACAATACAAAATTAGGGAATTTAAAGTCAAAGATACAAATCCCCACACGAAACATTCCAAACCCCGGCAATGAGCTTAAAACATGAAGTGATATTTAACCAGAAGCTAGTTTAGTATTTATCAATGAATTCCGCCCACTTATACCAATCTCGCTGTATAAGTGCACACACTATGAAGTATTAACCAGAATTTATTTCGAAAAGAATGATTTTACTGTTACTTGTCTCGCAAAGACGAAACATCAAACATTTCAGAAAGTCCCGTGGTCGTATGTGGTAGGGCTTTACTTTTATATGCATATCAAGTACTGCCAGGATATTCCTTATACCAAACCACGACTAAATTTGGAGATAACTCGCTCCTATATTCCTTAGCATGAAAGTTTACGAGCAAGCAATGTTTTATAGTCCATGTTCCTTTCAATAAAAACCTATTTTCACACAAAAACAGATTTTAAATTCCTGGACTTTTACTTCAGTTTTTTCCAGTCACAACTCACAACATTTCCATCTATTATCACACTTATCTGGCTCTGTTCTAACTCTGAATATGCTCGCTTTCCTTCTTGTCTCGCGCTTTTAAAAACATGGGGTAAAGCAACGCCTGGGGCCGCTCGAATCTTTGCGGGTAGTTTCCCGTCGAAATCGCCGTGGTTGATCCCCGTATTGCATTACGATTTATAAGATTTTCACGAATAATGGATTCAATGATTTTTCTGAAGTATAATGTCATTGTACTGTACACATGCACACTGCGATTTACTTCTCGATTTGTGTTTCACACAATTTGCTCTTTCGTATCCCTATTTTAGACAATGACATACCGCGAGCTAACACCTAGCGGTGAATATGAGAATATGTCCAAAATTTATTAATCAGAAGCTATCCTGGCATGAATTCATTAACTTTAAATTACTAAATTTTGACTTCAATTTTCAATTGTGTGGACGAGTAGAATTTGAATTTCCACACACATTTCGCCACCATTTCTTCTTCATAATCTAACCTAATGTCACAATCCTGAATTATCCAGGCTTTTCTGCCTAGCTTCCCTACGAGATATTTTAACACAAAATGCATTAATATTACTTTCCCGATCCAAAGTTGTAAACAAATCTCCAAATGACAGCAAACTCGACTGGCGTGTACGCACCTGTGGTAGTCATACAGGAACTGACTTGTTTCCTGCTACATCACATGAGGTGATCGACCACGCATCGTAAACATGAATCACGCGGTGAACCGTTGCGCCGATTGGGTAAGTCCGTGACCTCCGTGGCGGGCTTCACACGGATTGGCAGGGCGTGACCTTTCTAAAGAGATCACGATTCTTACATGACTTGCATAATTAGTACTGACGTAATGGAAATTAAATTTGTAGGCAGAGAGCTATGGATAACCATTTGGGACATTATTTGTGACAAATAATACACTAAGAAAATACAGGCTAACTTCCAATCCCGTTTCACTAGGGATAAGGCCCCTTATCTCCAAATAACGCTCAGTTAACTCAAGATAACAAAGCTGAACCCCAAATAACGATCCTTATCTGAGGTTAACAAAACTGAACCCCAAATAACGGTCGTTATTTGGGGTTCAGCTTTGTTATCTCCAGATAAGGCCCGTTATTTGGGGTTCAGCTTTGTTAACTCCAGATAAGGAGTGTTAACTCACGATAAGGACCGTTATTTTGGGGTTCAGCTTTGTTATTTCTAGATAAGCTTTGTTAACTCTATATAAGGACCGTTATTTGGGGTTCAGCTTTGTTAACCCTAGATAAGGGCCGTTATTTGGAGTTAAGCTTTGTTATCGCCAGATAAGGCGCGTTATTTTGGGGTTCAGCGTTGCTAACCTTATATAAGGAGTGTTAACTCCAGATAAGGTACGTTATTTGGGGTTCAGCTTTCTTATCTGGAGATAAGGGTGCCTTATCTCGAGATAAGAGACCTTATCCCGAGATAAGCTTTGTTAACCCCAGATAAGGATCGTTATTTGGGGTTCAGCTCTGCTATCTCGAGATAAGCTTTGTTAACTTAAGATAAGGGGCGTTATTTTGGGGTTCAGCTTTGTTAACCCTAGATAAGGCGCGTTATTTTGGGGTTCAGCTTTGTTATCTCCAGTTAACGAAGCATTATCTCCAGTTAACGGAGTGTTATTTGGAGATAAGGCTTCCTTATCTTGGGATAAGGAAAAGTGATACACTTGTGCTTCCATATGCGTGAGATGTAAAAAGCATACGGCTTTTTACCCTCAGTAGAAACATACCGTGTGACCTTGAGAAGTACTTCCAGATGGCCATGAAAATTTGGAATATAGCGATAAATACCGGGTGATGCCTTATGCTCAGTAGAAACATGCTAAATGGGGCGTGGCGACTACGATTTTATGAGGGTATAGAATTCATTACATGTCATTACACTACAAATTTGTTTGGTAAAATGGGTTGATATTTGAACCAACGTTGGTTCAAATATCAACAGACACAAAAGTTGGGTAAAAATTCTAACCAACATAATTGGTCAATATAATTGTATGCAATTATAACAAGACGAGTCCTTTAAAAGGACAATCTTCTGCATCTTTGTGCACAATTTGCGAAATGAAACAATAAATAGAGTTTTGTAACACAATTTTAGTTTTAAATGTTTTACATGTACACAGCTACATGTACACAGCAATTCAGGTATTACAATGAATACTATGCCAGGCATCAATCATAATGAGCAACCTTTTCAGTTTCATGTTATTTTTTGTGGTATACCTGGTATTGTTTTGAAGTAAAAATCACATTGCATGGAACACCAAGCTACAGGTTATCATAATTGCCTTTTTAAATGGAACTTCTTGTTCAATGTAATTGTGTAGCACAATTGTATATTATAACATTGGAAGTATTATTTTGGTTATAAATTAGCTATAGAAGTCATTCTACAGTGGAATATCTCAAGCAAAATTTTGCAAACTGACCCAACCAATCAGAAAAACCGTTACATAGCTACCATACAAAGCTTGGTGAGGTCTAGTCTCATTTAGTGCAAGCAGGGAATGTCACTATCACCAGTGACCAGTGCAAGTAGGGTATTTATATCACTGACCATGGCCATGGAAATATGAGACTCTTGAACTCAACAGCTAGTATCAGTAGCAGCTGAACAGTGTAAAAAATGGATGGGTTGTATACACACAATTAAGAACTGTGTACCACTGCATTGGGTTTTGGTCAATTCAGGAGTAATCTTCTTGCTGCGTAGAAGAAAAAAATATTCAGATATTGTAGGCCTAAAAACTTTAGTAATCAAACCAAACACTTACTGGCCATGAGATACCACAAAGTTATGCAGTGCAGATTTCATGATCGCTCAGTAAAGCAACGGACCATTTTTGACCAACAGCAAGGTATTTGCCCAACACCACTTTAACCCAACAGATTTGCAGTGTACCTTTGGCTTGCTACCTTTAAAAATTAAGTGCTCCCAGAGATTTTTGGATGACATTTTGGAAGTTTTTAGATATTTATAAACATCATTTGGTAGGCTATGCCCAATCTCATTTCTTTTAAGTACTCCCCTCGATCTTGCCATTTCGTAAAAGTTCATAGTTAATGACAAAAAAGTTCTAACAAAAAAACATTAAAAGCTATGCGTGCTGTCAAACTATTTTACTATTTTCTTCTTTCTCCGTTTTTTTTTATAAATGTCACCAAGAAATGTCTTTAAGTTTGGCGCTTGCCTTCTACTCATGATCATTTTGGTATTTTTCATGACATTATTCATTCTGCCACTTCCATTTAAAATAGGTAATGTTTGGGTTATTACCTTTGAAAATTGCACGTTATTTGGGTTAAAAGTGTGGACAAATGTTAATATACTAGTATCAGAGGTTTTAGCTTTTGGTTTTCTGAGATCCTCTATGTTTACCATGGCCGCTTTATCAATACCATATTGGATGACGCTTGGTGGGTAATTACGTTTTAAGAGCATAGAAAATAATTCCTTTAACCTTATTTCACGTTGTTTAGTTGAAGATACAATAGTGCAGATTCTTCTAGCTAAGTTAAATGGAACATTTTGTTTCGTATGACGTGGGTGACACGAATTAATTATTTTCTATGCTCTTAAAACATTTTTAATGATGACGTTATTTTACACATTTTAGAAGGTAAAAAGATGTACATAAGGCAAAAAAAAGTTTGTCTCAAAAGAAATGTGAAAAATGCTAATGCAAGCTAAATGTGGGATTTTGTTTTGTTTTTATTGCATTTTTGGCCCACTTTTTTTCATTTTTTCTTCTTTCAAGTGAGCAAAAACCTAAAAAAATAATGCGCTATTGACCAGTTTATAAAAACAATGCGCGCGGTCTTCTGAGACAAACTTTTTTTCTTGCTCTTACAGGAAATATAATAACGGTCAGCGTAATAATTATGACTCTTTTTCAAAATGTACGGTATTATTACCCAAGTACAGTTTATTTACAGTTTTTCTGCTTCCAAATTTTATGTCAGATATCAGTATTAAAGCGTAGATTGTTGAATGACCGGGATTGTTAAATTTGAAGGTAAAGTCTGGTAAAATTACGAACATTTAAAAAAAAAAGCGAAAACAGTGCTCTCTGTGATGATGGCATATGGCGATTAGTGCTAGTTCACGTGTTCTACTCTCTCCTGTTTTTTTTGTCAGTTTGTTAGTTGAAATCTACTGGTATCGTATTATGGCTACGGTTAATAATCAGGACAAGGTTATCAACCCCAGAAGAGGGTCCTTGTACTACTCGGTGAAGAAAGAGAGCCCAGAACCCGTACAGGCCAACATTAAAGGTTAGTAATATAACAGCTCCTTTTAGACAAAGAAATAAATTTACTAAGAACACGCTCACAGTCACCTGGTATTATAAGATCAAACTCACAGAAAAACTGAGTACCATCGGCGTATGGATGGAAGCTTACATCATGCTTCCTGATGTCACCAACTTGATGAGTATACATTACGAAACCTTGTGGGCCAACACTAGAACCTTGTGGAACAGAGTAATTGAAACTATGGTGCTTACACATAGCACCATTAACCATTATTCCAGTTCAACGATCGGCGAGATATGATCAAAACCAGGCCAGGGTGGTGCTTGTGAAACCAAAGCTGGGTTCAAGCCCACTTATGAAAAAGGTGTTGGTCATTTGTATCAAAGGCAACACCCAGTCAAGCAATACGAGCAGGACAGCCTTATTATTATCCAAGGCTTGAAGGATACAATTTCTGACCTGGAGAAGGGCAAACTCAACCATTTATGCAATTAAATTAATGTTGGAAACTGGCCTGTAAACTCTTAAATGCATCACAGTCCAGCGATACTTTCTTAAGTACGGGGTGATGATGGAATGTTTTAGAGGGTGTAAAATATACCAGACAAAAGAGAACTGTTAACAATCCTGGTTGGTGGGTAATAAACATATCAAAGTCTGTTTGATGAGCGAGGAAGGAAGGACGTCCATTGAGCAGGCCTTGTTTACATCCCTTATTAACATGTAAAGAACCGGTGTAAAAGGAGATATAGTCCGCCGGGAGCCACAGTCCGGGCTCTTTAGACGACAACGAATACAGCGTGAAACTAATGTTACGTGAAGAGTCAAATGAATCGAGTACCCTATTCTTCACCGTTGTAGGTGGACTCTGAGTCCGGAGGAACATATCTCCTGCTACACCGGGACTATTGGACTTGATCTTATTCACCTTATCAATAAAAATATCGAAATCATTGGCAAGCATGTCTTGTTCACAAACATCTATATATTAATACCGGTGGTCTGGCTGTCACTGTGTCTGTCGGTCTGACCGCTTCTATTTCTCGGAGGCCGAGGGTCGCACGTTCGAAACTTGGTGGGTGGGTGTCCCATGACCGTCCGAAGACCAAGTTTTGTATTGGTTAGTGGACATGTCATCGGAGTCATTCAGTCAAAGGAGGTCAATAATAATTAGATATTTGAATCTTTTAACGCGCGACATATCCCTGTAACACGTGCTCACGGCTGTGGTGCGGCAGCCATGAAAGGCGCTCAGCCCCCAGCTTCGATTTAGCAGCGGAGGAAACCGGAGTACCGGAGAAAACCTGCGGGAACGAGTATGGATCGAGAACCAATTCCATACAGCCTCTGAGACAAGCCCCTGCCAGGGATCGAAACCGAGACCCCATCGTTGGTGAAAGGCGAGGAAAGATATGCTGCGCCCACCGTTTTTCCCAAATGGTCAAATGGGGTAAACCAAAAGGGGGTAACGTTGGTTTATTGACAATGAAACTTGGTGGGGTCGAGTGTTGATGCCGAGTCTTCAGCCAGGTGATCGCGACACCCGGGTACTGCTAGTACTATAGATACTTAACACGATGGGCCTTTCAATCATTTCGCAAATGAAATGTTGTACCCGGCCTGATATGCATAATGATCCAAAAGAGATCCTCCCTAAGTAAGTTAATTGATGAAATGTTTTAAAGTGAATTTTACTGACAATTGGGCTAGGAACGCCACATCTGTGGTCATCAAACACCTATACTTTCATCATCATATAGCTTTTACACCACTATCACCCCACTATAATTTGTTCATGTAGTTAACCTCTGCTGGAAGTTTATGCTTCTAACCCTAACACAACAAGACACAACTAAACTAAAACTCACTGAGTTGAGGCTAAAACGATACGATGACGGCATCGACGAACACATATGGGCACGAACTCGCAGAGCCGAGCCTGCGACACCCGTGACTTCATCCCTGGTCACGGCACTTTGGCGCCGGGGCCCCTGGTCGAATCCCCCCAAGATGTTCGATCCCTTATCATTGGCCAAGCGAGTCATAACTAGCTCACTTTCTGCTCGCAGAAATTATTTCTGCTCGCAAGAAATTAATTTCACCGAACCGAAATTCTAATCCAATCAAAATTAAGTCGAAGCCGTTTTAAAACACAATGAAAAGGGCCTTTTTTGGCGAGCTGAATCTTTGAACTAATTTCACCATGCCGAAATTAATTTCTGCGAGCATAAATTCATTTCACGCTCGCTGAAAATACAACCAATCAGGAATCGGTTTTTAATGCGAGGCAAAATTGACCTGGCCAACTCGTTCATAAGTAATGCATTTCAGCGCTCGCCGAAATTAAGTTCTGCTCGCTGAAATTACATGCCAATAGGAAGAAAATTGTTGTCAGCGAGCTGAATTCCAGCCAATGAAAACATGAATTCTGCTCGCCGAAATGATTCAGCTCGCCAAAATTAATTTCTGCTCGCTGAAATTTTTACAGCCAATAGGAAGACGTTTTTTTCAGCAGCTGAAATTCCAAGCCAATAAAAGCAATGAATTTCTGCTCGCCGAAATGAAGTTCGGCTCGCCAAAATTAATTTCAGCACGCGAATTCAGCCAAGAGGAAGACGTTTTTGTCAGCGAGCTGAAATTCAGCCATGAAAACAATGAATTTCCTGCTCGCCGAATGAATTTCGGCTCGCCAAAACTAATTTCTGTCTGCTCGCTGAAACTTAACAGCAATAGGAGACGATGTTTTTTCAGCGAGCTGAAATTCCAGCATGAAACACTGAATTTCCTGCTCGCGAATGAATTTCGGCTCGTCCAAAAGTAATCTGCTCGCTGAAATACAGCCAAGAGGAAGACGTTTTTTTTTCGCGAGCTGAATTCCAAGCCATAGGAGACGTTTTTTTTCACAGAGCTGAAATTCCACCATCAGCCAATGAAAAGCAATGAATTTCTGCTCGCCGAAATTAATTTCTATTTGCCTTAATTTCTCTTCTGCTCGCTGAAATTCCAGCCCATAGGAAGCACGCTTTTTTCAGCGAGCTGAATTCTCAGCCAATGAAAAGCAATGAATTTTCTTCTGCTCGCCAAAATAATTCAGCTCGCTGAAATTACAGCCAATAGGAAGACGTTTTTTTCAGCGAGATGAAATTCCAGTCCATAGGAAGAACGTTTTTTTTCAGCGAGCTGAATTTCCAGCCAATGAAAAGCAATGAATTTCTGCTCGCCGAAGGATGATTTCAGCCGTTCGCCAAAATTAATTTCTGCCTCGCTGAAATGCCAGCCAATTGGAAGACGTTTTTTTCAGCGAGCTGAAATTCCAGCCAATGAAAAGCAATGAATTTCTGCTCGCTGAAAGACTTTCGGCTCGCCAACATTAATTTATTTCGGCGAGCAGAAATTCTTGCATTTTAATTTTTGGCGAGCAGAATCAGTACTTATAACGGGATGGCCACTTGTTTATTTCGACGATCCGAAATTCATATTCGGCGAGTCAAATTAAATTCAGCGAGCTTGAAATTATTTCAAACATTTTCTGCTCGCTTAAAAAAAACGTTATTTGATTGGTCATTGCCGCCAGTATCATAATGTGATTGGATAAAATTTTCTGCTCGCTGAATTCTGAATTTCAGCTCGCTGAAAGTAATTCGCGAGCAGGAAATTGAAGCTAGTTTGACCTCGTTTGGGCCATGTAATCCCTTCCCTTCCTCCCGGTGGTACGAGAACAGTGTTAGGTTTTAAAAGACATTATCAGCAGTGATCCCACCTGGAAGAGGTCAAACAATTTTTGCAGAAATAGCTTAAAAGTGAATGAAGGTTCTGCAGAATGTCTCATAATATCTATTTTGATTTTGACTTATTATGTTGTTTTTGGTCTTAATCACTTGCAGGGGTATGTGAGGATACCTTTTTTAACCTTTTTTGTTTACAAGTTTTTTTGTTTTTTAACTTTAAATGTTGAATCGGATTTTTGTTTTTTTTGATTAGCAATCACTGATGGCACCTTTAATTATATTTAGGTAAGATTCCGGTATGGATAAACGGAAACATGCTTTCGTAATGTCCAGGAAGGATGAGGGGCGCTCAACAATTAAATCACCTTTTCGACGGAACGATCGATACTTCACGTTTAACATTTGCGCAAGGAAAGGGATGTTTAATTTTGCATTCATCATAGCTTTTTTTTGATTAGAGCCCCACGTGATGGTGGTGCTAATGCGTTTATCGATCTCTTCATTCTTGGTGAAGTTCATTTTTCTATGGCTTTTATTTTTTTTCACATTACACTTGTGACCGTGATCATGGGTGAAGGAATAGGGCTATTTCAGAATTGTGAGAACAAAGCCCCTATTTTACTGAAATCGAATCCTTGAGGAGTGTGTAATATGAGGTGTTTCAGGATAGGGAGTCAAGCCAAAGTCTTTTGGATGATTTCTAAAACAGCTTAAAGTGATTTATTGGTATGAATCTATCGCACATATATAATGAAATATTCCCTAATACAACGTACCAGAGGTTTTCAGGCCATTGGAGTTTCCCCCCCCCCCCCTTTCCTTGCAAAAATCCAGATTTATATTCCGACAATGTACACAAACTGTACAGCATCATGGAAAGCTACAGTTTATTCCCTGTGGTACTTTAACAAACCCGCATGCATACCGAAACAGAATCCAGCAAAAATATATCCCATACGCGAATATATCACGTGCAAGTTCGCCACAAGCCTCATCCTCAAGTCTACTGTTGATATGTAATGCCGATGATCATTGATTAAATAATTATTGTCCATGAAATGTTATATTTTGAAAATGTTTAAATGCTATCTTGCTTCTCTTAGCACATGGCTATGAGAACAGACTGAAAGTGATATTACAAACAAAGTTAATGTTACTTTGGTACTCCTACCAAAACAGGTAAAGTTCAATAATGTTTAGTGTTGTCATGAATGGTAATGCATTGACATGGTTCACGCGTTTAAATATCTGGCATTAACCATTAATGCAACTTGACATGGATGATTATTTTGGCAATATTTGTCGTAAAATGTGGCCATTGTCTGGGTATCTAAGAGGATAAACCGTTTGTGCCACAAATAAGTCACTATTCCAAGTTATAACACCATGTTTGTACATACCCCATTTGGATTATGGACGTCTTGTTTGGATAATTGCGGGAGTTAAATTTAAAACAAACTTCAAAAACTCCAAAATGCTGCCCAGCCATAATTGTTACGTGCCCCATTTCGTACACACATTAAGGACATTTTGAAATCTCTATCTCTTGACGCATAACCCCCGCAGCGCGCGCAAGTGGCTGTAACCTGGGCTATTAACTAAACGGGGATCCGTCTGCTCATTACAGTCCATGGTAAGGGTATTTATCCGCTGACTAGGTTTTCAGTTTGTAGACTTATGGACCCATCTTTTTTCACATTCACTGCGGGACCAAGTTGCATAGTAATTATTAATAACAATAGAGCAGATTTGAATCTAAAAAGTGGCTTTAATTATGAAATATCAGCCCACTTTTTGGAAAAAAATAAGATTTGATTGACGTCCCGGCCCCCCCCCCCATTGATTTGTTTATTATTTTGCTGGCGGGGGGACCATTCAGGTAAAAGACGTACGTATCCTACATTGGAAAAAACAACCGATTATCGTCATATCGTACGTCGGTTTTTTGAATCTAAGAAAGGTAATTTTGTACTTTTTTTAGACATAATAAACCGTGTCTTTTGGAAAAAATAATAGCACTCGGGGCAGAGGGCCAGGTGCAGACCTTGATTTAACATAGTCCCGGATTTATATAACGGTCGCCCTCGAAGAGCAAACTGATACCTGATACCTTACACGTGACCTTGTACCTGAACGTGACAACCAAACTATCATCTTCGTTACCGTTTCTAACTACAATACGGCAAAGGCAGCAAGCGGGCGCTTCTGTATCTTCTCCGTTGTCACACAGCGTAATCGATCAAGATGTGAGCCTATACTGTAGTAAAGACTAGTTTTCAGGGAGATAGGACATGCCAACCTAACAGCAACGGCCAATTCAAACGGCATCAACTTCCGGTGCTAGTCTGTTTTCAAAGACTTAACAGTAGGAGGGCGGCTCTTAACGCATATCGAACGGTTACACACAGACTTTGAGACTACAGACTATCCTGGTCACGAAATATTTAAATCTAAATGACCGTTAATTGGAAATTACAACAACTATTTTGCAGCTGGTTTAATCCACTACACAACCCCGACAATTTTGATACCAATAATTTTTTCTAAATTTATCATGATATTACTAATATCTTTTGAACAAGGTTTAAAAGATGAGTTTTTTATGTCACATCTTGGGACCGATACTGCGCATAAGTAATGCACATAGCAGTTCCACCAATTACCCGTTTGGAAATCCCCACTGCCCAATCGAGCAGATCGTGTCCGACCCCCCCACCCCCACTAGTTTCACTGCATTTGAAGGCGTAGTAAAGACAACCTTTCGAACCTAACCCCTATAGATAATCTCTCGCTCTTCTAAACCGCCTGCTTGATAGCTCAGTCGGTTCGAGCGTCGTGCATATAATACAAGTCCCGCCGGTTCGATCCGGCCAAGTGCACATGGGTTTTTTTTTCAACATATCGTGCGCTGGCCATCTCCAGTGAAAGATTAATAAATATATATATTTCAATCTTCCAGTCATAGTGTGGTACTTTTCAATACTTACTTACCAGCATCGGTGTAAGCTATTTATCTTAAAATTGTTTTTTCAAACCATGTTCAAAATCAAATCAATGCAAAATAATGCTCCTTATAGTGATAGCCATGAAACATAACGAGTATCAATATCATGTCACCATGACATTTGAAACATTTAACCCTTGCAATTCATAACATTGGGTTTCCGAAATTTGACACCCTCAACTTGTTTTACATCCAGATTTCAGTTGATGAATTTCGCTGTGCTTTATTTGGTTTTGTATTGAATACACAAAACATCCAGAAACGTCCCTGCCAAAAAGTACTCTCTATCAAACATAATAACCCGTGAACATACGCGCCATGGCTAGAGAGCTATGCGCTCTGTAGCATGTCCACCGATACACTCTAATACAAACAAGTCCCTATTATTAATTATTATACACCCCAAACGTTGCACTCTGGTTTTTATATATATTCGTAGGTCGTATTTCATATGTTACTGGGTGCATGATTACAAAGTTATTAATGGTCTGGCACCTTCATACCTTGCAGATGTTTTTATTATGGTTACGATGCTGCACCTCTCATAGTACGAGGCAGAGTAAAGCTGGCGATCTCTATATTCCAGATATTTAATGACAAGAACTACGGTAAAAATACATTCCTACAACGGGTTCTGTGCTAGGAAGGTTTTGCATTATTACATATTAAGGAATATCAATAACTTTTACGTCTTTTAAACAGAAATTTAAAAAAGATTTGAGTTGTACATATTATGTTTTTAGTGTGTTTCATCTTGCTCCAGAACTGAAATCATATATTATTTATATTGTTCTGTCTATGTGTATTTTTTATATTTTATTTTCTGATATAATATATATTAATATTGTACTTTTATGAAATTGATTTTATTTATCCTATTTTAAAAACCATGTAATATCTGTTGTACACTTGCAGGGCACTACTGAAATCACGTTTGTTTAGTAGGTTACCCTGCTAAATATTGTGAAATAATAAATAAACGTTCGTTGAGCACACAATGATAGGAGCGCAAGTTAGTTAAAGAATTTTTTTAATGCAAAAATACACTTTTTAAAACCTCAGTGATTTAGAAAAATGTTCAGAGGGGTTTTAAAGATATCATTTTGTGCATTAAACAATGTTAGGTTGGCCTAAACACTAACCATCCTTAAAACGTGACATTTTGAAAAGGGGTCTCTGTAATATTTATACTTTTTTAAATCGGCATTCGCCTGTAACCACTGATCTCTATACTATACAATGGATTGGCTACACAACCAAGGGGGTGAAGCCCATTTAAAACCAGTCGTCCGTGCTGGGCGCTGACATTTTGAATATTGCACGGAATAATTATTAGTTTGGGTGCTTGTATACACACATAATGTCAATTCGATACAAACAATCCGGCAAAATATCAGTTGTTGGATGTTGGGTGCTATTGGGTGGTTAAATTTTGTCCTACCCATGGCCACACAACGAATGAAATGACACGTCAGTCGTCTTGATTTTAAATAAACCGCCTCAATGAATACATCTTTTCACCTAAGCGCGCCTAAGCACCTAAGCGAATGAGTATCTGAGCACAATGATCCAGGTGCACTATTATTACACCTGGCCACCTCTAACACATACATCAATTTGTATCACTACCGATTAGTGTATATGCAAAGCGGCACCCACAGTATGTGGAAGAAGCGGAGGCAGCCATTGCTTAGTATTGTTGGTACTCTATGTTTTCTTTGTGGTCGGCAAAACATGCGAGACGATGAATTTCTAAAGATGACGTAACGTTTTGCCTCTCTATCTATATAGAACCTCTTTGTACACAACAGTAATTGTATATTAGATGAATGGAGCAACGGGCGGGCATCTTGGTCTACCGAACACAATACCATTCCAGAGACACCTGTTTAACAGAAGTTGTATCCCTGGTGCACGTTTTAGAGACATGCCATCCCATACGCACAAATACAATGAGCTCACTAAATTGGCTTGATTCTGTAGTCTGTTATGTCGTTTATCCACATTTCAATGGGAACAATTTTGTATAAATGACCGGTGTGGCAGGAGATATAGTCCTCCGGGCTCACAGTCCGGGAACAATGGTGAACAATAGGGCAATCGATTCAGTTGACTCTTCATCATCATCATCATCAGTCGACTGCGCAGCGGGCGATCGCAAGTTTCCTCCAGTCACTTCTGTTTTGGGCCAAGTTGGAGATAGCCTTTGGTTGCAACATGTTGTTTGTGTCCCCCAAGAGCTTTTGGATGTAGGAGAGATATGATGTTCTCTGTCGGCCTGGCTTCCTCTTGCCATGTGTTGGTGAGTAGAAAGCATATAACCTACTAGGCTCTCCCTCTGGCATCCTTAGAATATGACCAAGAAAAGTAAGCTGTCT